>JAAGWO010000016.1:0-64342 GCA_013266205.1 Fusarium decemcellulare
GTGAGAAGAAGCGTGGGCAGCTGTGCGGTCTGGTTTGCGTGGAGAAAGGCCGTGAGGCGCTTTGTGAGGAGGAGGGGAGGCGTAGGGTGCGAGATGGACATGGCGGAGTCGTGAACGAGGGCGTGCAGCACGGGTCGGGTATCGAGTTCGACGAGATAACACAGTGATGTCCAAGATGTCGAGTACTTCTTGGGTCGGGGGAAAGGCTAGGACTCGTGGAGCCTGTTGATCCGTCGCAGTGACAGAGACGGATGTTGAGACGGTCTGGAGGTGAAGCTTTGACGATGGTGGATGGAATGGAGAAACGGTCGAGCTGCTTAAGCCTAAGCCGATGGCGGGGCGGCGGCCAGACCGAGCCAGAGCGCTGTAGTGGCAGGCACAACAAGGGACAGGGGAGCGGGGACTGTTCCGCAATGTTGCTCGACGCTATTGGCTGCAGTGGCTACGATGCGTCGTGTAAGATCATTGGTTACTTGGCAGAGGCCTGAGAGTAGAGCTCACGTTCATGACGAGATAATGATAGATTAAGAGCCAAGAACAGGTCGATTGTGTCAATCTAAAGTAATGTTCTGAAACAGAGCATTTCAGGGTCAGATATCATATCCGTTCGTGTACTGGTCCTCCTCTTCGGGCAAAGAATCACGGTGAGCCTTTCTCCATCTCTTGGTCATGTCGTCACCAATGTCAGTATACTCTGCTCCCTCTTCTGTGTCATACTTCCATTCCTTGTACGCGTCCTCCACCACTTTGGCAAATTCAACAGCTCGGGGAATCGGCTTTTGCCTTCGCTGGGGATCGTGCAGCAGCAAGTCTTGGATAATGGAGCGAAGAATCTTGGTGTATCGCGCTCGAGCCATGTACGAGTGGATGTTGATATTGGGCTCCGAACAGTGATGCTCAGGAGGGCAAGGCGTCCATCGTGTGGTTTCGTGTTCGCACGCGTCTTTGCTCAGATGTTTACAGCCGCCAAGGACACACTGGCACGCTTTATAACATGTGGCATCATCCTCAAGACATCCTCCGCTCTTGCAAAAGTAGACGTGTGAGCACCCACATTCGTCACAACAGTAAGTTGGCGCGTACCCGGTCATCATGGTGAATATGACAACACCAATAGACCGCAATTCATCGGCAAGTGTATAAACTCGACTTTCCTGTGACATGTAAGACAACGATGGATAGTTGGAACGGGGTAATCACCCGTCGGATAGTCTCAGGGTTATCCTTGAAAGTCTTGCGGGTGTTGCTCAACGGTTCAGTCCCCTCCCACGTCGACAGGGCCATGCTATGAGCTTCCATCTCCGGATACCAATAGTCCTCCAAATCATGCATAGCGTGGCATGTCGCAGCCGCGTTGCTAAAGCCACCTAGCTTACACTGGCCAAACGTCTCAGTGCCGCGGGGATGTTGAAAAAAGATATTCTTCGGCTCAATGGCACGATGCAGAATAGGAAACCAGTCCATGTCAACAGACACAAACTCTTTCCAGTTTTCCTCCGGATCCGAGTGGAAGTATAGCCGTTTTCCATCGTGGAGATAAGTCACCGCTCGAGTCAACGAGCAAAGCACATGCCAGCAAAGAGATTCAGGGAGATAGTAGGATGAGTCTTGGCGAGGATGCTCTCGAAACAGACTGCTGAGGTTGCCGGCATCGCAAAAGTCCCAGACTAGGTAGTGAGTGGTGTTGGGCTCTGCATCGTCTCGTTTCTGCGTCTTGGTAAAGGTCTGGCGGTCAAGCGAGCCGACGATGGAAATGAGATTCTCATGATTGAGTATCTGGCGGATGGTGTAGGCCTGGTTGTGCTTTGAAAGCAACTGCTGCCGAGCCTTGACCTCCCGACGATCTTGGTCAGAGTTGTCAGCGTCTTCGTCACGGCGGCTTGCGAATGGGCTGGGGCTAGCGAGAAATTGCTCTCCACGGGGATCATCTCGTCTGATGGCGATCCAGACGTCCTCGCCCACCTCCTTGAGGAGTTCAAACACGGGTTCCTTCGGTTGATCCGAGGAGTCGTGAAGTGACCCAACATTAGGGTTGGCGACCAGCTGGTATTCAGAATCCATGATGATGAAGAAGCTGATAATGTTCGCTTGAACAACAAGAGACAGTCGATGTTATATCTTCCATCTTGTAGCTGGCAGCTGTCTCCCTTGACGCAGAGGACAAAGAACGAATGGTCTGTCACATGGTGAAATGATTTCTGTCTGTGCCTCTGGGTTCTTTGTTCACTATAGTGGCCGTCTCAATGGTGGCGTTGTTTGCGCCATGCGAACAAAGAACCTCCTCCTTCCAGCCTTGTCAAGTACCACTTGTGAGTTGAGCAGCCACAAACCCGGATGGGATGCAATGTCGGCTTCTCGGACAAGACAGACCGCTTGAACAACCGTCTCTAGTTTGTTTCAAACAAAAACATTGTGGGCTGCCCGCACTCTCACATAACGTCATGATAAACGCTCAACTTGCGGAGATCAGGGACCCCTCCCAAACACGCTAAGCACAGCAATGCTTCGAGAAAACGGAGGTTTGGAGTCCGTGGTGATCAGGTTCTGGCGCCGTGACGATCAAGAGCTGTTCGCGACAGGAGCGCCTTGATCGACAGGGTACTTCTGCTTCCGTCAGGTGTCAAGGGCCGGAAATAGTGATTGACACTCTGACGATCCAAACCTCCGACGAAGACGCTGACCGTGTTCGTGGGCCATAATGTCTCGTGCCTGCGGAGGAGGTAACCCGATAATTAGCACGTTTCATCCCTGGGATTCGTTGTGATGCAACCGCGCTGAAACGGCATTTGTCGCTGGAGGCCTGCAAGGGTCTTCGGGTAGCACCGAGCAGTGCGCGGTGCGTAGAATTGATTGAGGTGCTGCACGTTTGTTATTGTTGCCGCTCGCTGCAAGAAGCCGAGAGCGCGCGACAATAGCTGGCGGTTATCGTGCTGATTCGCCTGCCCTAGTCTGACGCAGCGGGATTGGATGAGGTGCATTCTTGCGTCTCTGAGATTCCTTCTGGCGGTTGGAGGCACTAGGACAAAGGGTCAGCCACTCAAAGGGTACCGCTGGGTCTCAGCGCCAACCTGCCCTTGCCCGAGGCCTGGAAGCACAAGAAGCTCGAGGCCTCTAAATCTCTGTTGACAGCGGCCGCCGATCGAGGCGCATGTCTCGACAAGCCAATCAGCAGCTGCGATGGTTCCTTGTTGATGATTTCTTTCAAACGTCCCTCCTCTTTTTGGAGTTTTGGTGCTCTTGCCCCGAGCGCTAGGCCCCATCAAGGCTCGGCGGCTGGTACCTGCAGGCAATGGCGCCACGACTGGGTTGCACTTTCCACACTGATCGACCCCAGACGCTCCTTCCCAGTTTGAAGTCATGTTGGAGCAGCACCACCAGGTGCGACTTCCTCGGTCCCCTTTCATTTGAAACCTCTCCATCCCCATCCGTCTCTGTTGAGTTCCAGACTCTTCCCATTCATCTCTCAGTCTGTCATTGTCACGGTTTGATCTTCCGTTTCTTGTGTTGAACATAATTCTTTGCCGTTTTCGTCTCTCTTTCATTCCAATCAACCCGCAGATCGAACAATCGCCTGTCGCTCAGCCACTGATTATAGCCATCTACTTTATTCACCGTTTTCTATAGTGCTCACGAGCATTTACCTTGGCTAAGATCTTTGATATTCGATATTCAACGGATCTTGTATACCACATTCATTTCCTTTACTGCGCAACATCAAGGTCTACAATCGCCAGCGACATGTGTCCGCCATAACACTGGGCCTTCACCTCGCGCACCGGTTGCAGCACATCACGCGCTTCTTTCGCTCTCTTCCATTTAGTCCTATCAAACGCTCTGGATAGCGGGATAATCGACTTCGCTGGCGAGGATCGACACCGATAGCCTGTTACTTTCTCTTAGATACCCATCGACTTTCTCTCACGATACCCTTCGGCAGGCCGTCTTTCGTTATCCAACATGGGCTGCCTCAGCCATCGGAAGAAGCAAATTCAAGAGGTGGCAGATCAGCGATGGGAGTACATCAACCTTCGCGACTTCAAGAGCAGGGGATGTGGCACCGTTTTTGCTTACATCTACCTCTGGCTTATGCTCATCGTCTCTGTGGCTGTATACGTCGTCGACAGTTTCACTGCCGTCAACTTGCTTGCTTTCGATCGCTGGTCTTCCAAGATCGACCCCGCAATCTCCTTTGACGTTTCGAAATGGATCTTTTCCATTTGTATTATTCTTTCCTTCATCAATCTCGCATACGAGGGCTTTCGCGCAGTCAGGGTTATCAGACGAGGCAACGTTGCGGAGTGTTACCTGGACAGCCTGGCTGTTCGGTGGGAGTCGATTCGACTGGGCTCTCAAGGATGGAAGAGGTTTCTGGTGTTTGCTGAACTCACCAAGAGTAACGAGGGCGCGCAATACGTTGCCTTATTTACCTACTTCAGCTTTCAGTGTAAGTAAAGTGTGCTTGCAACCGTTCTTTGCTGACTCGTATAGCTTGGATCCGTGTCATCGTATGCTCAGGACCCCGCCAGGTGCTCAATGCCTTTACACTCAAGTCAGTGTATGAGGCAAAGTTGACACCCACCGCGGACAATGTTGGTGAATCCATCACTGGTTTCTTCGATAAGATCAAGATTCTTGCTGAGGAGGATTACCAACAAGCCCTGATTCTGTCTGGCATGTGTTTTACCGTCGTTATCTGGGTCTTTTCTGCCCTGTTTCTCCTTGCCGCCGTCATGTTCTGGCTCTTCTTCCTCTACCACTGGATCCCATCTGCCGATGGTGGACTTTCTGGATACTGCGAGCGCAAGGTAACCAAAGCTTTGATGAAGATTGTCACACAGACGGTCAATAAAGCATTGGCGAGAGAGGAAGCCAACCGAATCAGGGCCGAGGTCAAGGCAGCCAAGAAGAATGGCGAGAAGCCTCGCATGGATCGGACAGCAACATTACCAACGCTGCCAAACGTTGGTCCAGTCAGCAAGACGGATACTTTCCCGATGCTAGGCCGCAACGACACGATGACGACGCTACCCCCTTACACGTCTCGACCAGGAACTCCTGGGGGCACGGATGTGGAGGCAAATCGACCTATCCCTTCAAGAACGGCCACTACCACGTCCATTGCTAGCTATGCGTCACGAGCGACTTCAAAGTCCGGTGGCTATGGGAGGATTGCATCTCCTGTTCCCGAGGTGCCACCTCTGAACTATGGCAACTATTCCCAGTCGCAATCTACAATATCCCAATCTAATTATGGACAACCCCCAAGCCGTCTAATGACGGACTTCCCTCCCTCTATGCCAGGCCGCTTCACCGAGAGTCCTGGACCCATGAACTACGACCCCATGCCACTCTTTCCTCCTCCGGCTCGTGCACCCAGTGCTCGGCCGATGGACAACTTCTCTCAGCCGGTGGGCTCTTTTGCGCCTGCGTCGACATCAAGCCCGACGCCCAGAGAGTATCAGGCTTACAACCCTGATAACCAGATGAGTTCAACACCTTCAGTGAACTCTCACTGGGGTGGTCTGGCATCACAACGACCCATGAACGCCCCGATTCGCAGCGTCACAGGGCCAATGCCTTTCCGAGCGCCTCCTCAAAGAAATCTGACTAGTCCAATGCCACCGCGGGCAGCTACTGCAGGCCCTGATCCCCGGGGCCCTCCAAATTACGATGTGGAATCCCAGCGAGGACGTGACGCTTGGTAAAATAGTAATGAGCCTTGGATGGCGGGGTTAATAATGATTTACGAGTTGGAGCAGGGGTCTGAAGTGGTTGAAATAGTCACGCATAAAGATGGTGCAATATATTTGGAATATGTGATACTGCTCCAATCCGATGTAGAGTTCGCACGTTGATGACACCTCGTTCATGCTGATGTCACGGTCGGAACCGCAATCATCAGCCGCGCCCTTTGGGAGTCAAGCCGTGATTTGTCAACAGCCAAGCTAAAAAACCAGCTTCGGCGATGCCGTAAACTTGAAATGCTGACAATCGCACAACTTTGGAAGTCTTTGGAAGGCAGCGACAATTTAATAAATCGATCACGCCCCCTCACCGCCGACTGGATGTCGTCCTCATCCTCACCTGTCTCACTGGACTAATCGACCCCTCAACCCGTCTCAAGGTTCGACTAACACGATGCCCTCTGCCGTGTCAGAGTTTCACCAAGGCGAGCGTGCTATGCACCAGCTTCTCAAGGTTCCGCGCCTCGAGAACCCGACGATACCTGGTCTCCCGCCGCGATACGGCATGAGAGTGATGCAGTCATCTCTCGTGGCGCTGGGAACGCTCGACAACCAAGGCCGACCATGGACCACCGTCTGGGGTGGCGAACGCGGATTCGCACGGCCAGTGGCCGAAGGGGTCCTGGCATTCAACAGTGCTGTCGATACTCGTCATGATCCAGTCTTTAGAGCCCTATGGGATGGCGTCGACGACGATGGCGTGCAGCAGGGCGCCATCAACAGGCCAAACGATGGTGAAGGCAAGACGATGGCCGGTCTATCAATTGACCTTGAGACCAGGGATCGTGTGAAGCTGGCAGGAAAAATGATTGCCGGCGCTACAGTAGAAGAAGGCAAAGCTGTGCAGATGGCCATGGCGGTGACGGAGAGTCTGGGCAATTGTCCCAAGTATCTCAATAAGAAAGACATTGTGTTGAGCGAGATGAAGCCAGAGTTGGTCTCGGAAACGCTGCAACTGCCACAAGAGGCACTCGACTTGATTGCGTCTGCGGATATGCTCTTCTTGTCTAGCACCAATGGGCACACAATGGACACAAATCACCGCGGCGGAAGCCCTGGGTTCATCCGCGTCATCAAGAATGAGCATGACGGGCTAGAGTTGATATATCCAGAGTGTAAGTCCTAACCGCACCAAATCTTCGAACGGCATATGCTAACAACTCAGTCTCCGGAAATAGGCTGTACCAGACACTGGGAAACTTCAAAGTCAACCCCTTGGTGGGCATTGCGATCCCAGACTTCAACAATGCCAACGTTGTCTACCTCACGGGCACTGCCTCGGTTCTCCTTGGCGAGGAAGCCTCGTCTATCCTTGCACGGAGTCGCCTTGCTGTCAAGATTTCCGTCACTTCTGCCAAGTTTGTCAAGTCTGGGCTTCCCTTCCGGGGGTCTTTGGGGGAGTATTCACCTTACAACCCGCCCGTGCGCCATCTTCTGTCCGAGCACGACGCCCACATAGCATCCGGCTCAAGGACAATATCTGCAACCCTGACCAATCGCGAGATTCTTACCCCATCTATCAACAGATTCACCTTCAAATTGTCCTCTGATGAATCGATCCCTAGCTGGCATGCTGGACAGTACATCACACTGGACTTTGAACAAGAGTTGTCTGGTGGCTACAGCCACATGGCGGATCATGACCCTCAGAGTATCAATGACGATTATGTGCGGACGTTCACCATATCGAACCCGCCGAACAAGAACGAGATCCAAATCACGGCGCGGAAACATGGCCCAGTGACCAACTTTCTGTGGAGGCATAACCTACGCGTGCCGTTGGATATCCCCGTTATTGGCTTTGGCGGCGAGGAGGCCTTCCGCATGCCTTTGAAGTCTCAAGGCTCGAAATCCATCTTCATCGCTGCTGGCGTGGGAATCACTCCTCTTCTTGCGCAGGCACCGGCTGTCCTCGAAGAAGATGCCTCCTTTCAGCTACTCTGGAGCCTCCGATTCGAAGACTTGCCCCTCGCAGTCGACACCTTCTCTAAAATCCCGGGTTTGTCAAGCAAGACGAAGCTCTTCCTTACTGGTCTGGCAGAAAACGATGAACTCCGAGCTAGCGTAAAGCAGGCAGGCGCCGAGATAGAGGAGCGACGAATAGGTACTGGCGACATTGCACGGCTAAAGGGACAAGGTTCACGGTTCTTTTTGTGTACGGGACCGGCTTTACTATCAGCTCTTGAAGGGTGGCTGCAAGGGGAAAAGGTTGCTTGGGAGGACTTTGGATACTAAAGGCCGATAATTGCAGTTCGTGGATGGACTTCTAGGTCCGCTGACTTGCCCAATATCCTGGGATAAATCTTGCCAGATGCCTCACACCAGTCTCTCACTGCCGCACTGGCTTTCTTCACGCCTCTGGATCCGCGAATTGCACCAGTATATCCCAAGTGGTGATCGTCCCGGACGGCCGGAGGGAGGACCGCACTAGTTCGAGGCGGTACAAGGGGGGATACCTGAGATGTACCAACGCAACGTTTCTTGAAGCTTCTTTTGAATGCGGGGTGTGGTCAAGTCTGGGGTTGAAGAGCGTCGTGTGATTTGATATCGAGAATGGCAGAGCTCAGGTAGTGCCTAGTGCCTCAACAGTCACACAGAAACTCCCAGCGCGAGTTAGTTAGTTAGTAGCCCTGAGTCCAGGCTCAGCATCTCTTTCAATCAAGCTCATCATCACTACAAACAAGGGATTCCTTCCCCGCAAACACTCTCGGGAACTACGGGCTGCAGTCAAGTCCCGCTCCCCGCGCCTGATGCTGCGGATCCGCAATGTGACTTCTCCGCATGGAGACAATGGCGTCGTAAGCTCTAGTTTGTCTCGTAGCCGTGATGCTGTAAACCAGGACTGACGACCTGGGCTCCAAACCATGGAAATGGAAAGTCCGGATAGACCTTGATGAACCTCTTTTGTCGTGACAACGAGAAGGTAACAGACTGAGATCACCTAAACCTGGTTCAACAGAGTTGTGGCTGTGCAGGTTAGTAAAAAGTGCCAGGTTAAGCAACTCTGGGCCGGAAGTACACATCTCGCAGTCTAGCCTTAGGTATACATCTATAATGGCTTGGGGCTGGGCGGTGTTATTTTTCTTTGGAAGACTCGAGAGTCTCTTGAAATTGCCGGTTTGACCAGAAGAGAAGACCAGATCTTGAGTGTAATGGATTCCCAGTTAAGCGGATAAAGTGAGCCAGCATCCGACTTCGCATGCTGGGTCCGCTGTCGGCGGCAAGAATTGCGTTTCCTGGACAGACCCATCTCGTCACCGTTCACCTCAGAGCGGAACCACCAAACCAACTCATGACAGAAATAATGAAAGGCGACAATTTTTACCGAGCAAGGTGGGCCTCTAGCTGGCTTCGGTGCCGGGGACCCTGATTGGTAGTCAATTGGTCCGCGTACACCATAACAGAACTTCTCCAGCCTTTATGAACCAAGTTTTATTGCTTGAAGAGGAACATTCCACGTCGGAGAAGAAGAGCGTCCGCTCAGCAGACGTGGGTAATAGCCATGGAAAAATATATCTGCATGGCTGGGTCGGAAAACCCGCCCCGAGTTTCCGCGTGAATCCATAAACTCGAAACTGGTGATTGATTAGGGGGGCTCCAACTGGATTCGGAACTCAACGCTTCGTGATTATGCCTCTTTTAGACCACTGCACAAGCCTGTACGTAAGCTGTTGGCATCCTTAGGTAACCATGATACCCCCAATCGAAGACACATTGTCTTGTGTTGGGACACGGTGCATTTTTCGTCACGCGTTGGCAATAAGCCGGTAGATGTGGAGAAGCTTGGGGCTCGCCGGTCTTGGGGATCAAGGATAGGCGTGGAGAATAGTAGCGAAAGTGGGAGACTCGAAGCCCGAAAGGGTCAGATAAGGGGGCTGCTATTGAATTGCGAGATTTATCGACAATTGTTGACGTTTTTGTACTGCACAATTAGCAAACAGAACGCGGGTAACCTAACTTGAGTTGTTGGTGTAAATCATTTATGTAATGCTTTAAACCACACTTAGGCGAATCCCTCAAGATAACCTAGAGATAGAGCTCCCCGCATTTATCAACTAGGAAATAGGTTTCCCGCGGAGCCAAAGGGAAATGCAATTACCGATTGTCCGAAATCGTTGGTGGGAAGCGATTGACTCACGTGCTGACAAAGCTGTCTTGTGGGAGACGATGTGACAGAGTCTTCCAAGCGACGCGGAGGGTTGAGACGAGCTCTGGTGGCCAAGAAACAATCCGAGATCCCCCCGAACCGAAAACCGGCAAAACCAGATCGGCACGTGCTGAGGCAATCAATGGTCTCGAACTGAGTTGCAACTTCGACAGACAGTGTTGAGCTCGACGCAGTCTTATTCTAGATGGCAATACGTGGGCTTCTGCCGTTGGTGTGCCACCGGCGTTCTGTCCTCATTGTCCGCAGAGCCACCTGAGCAGGTGACCCCAATCAAGACATCGGGGCAACCTATCTCACCGAAGGCGGAGGAGATCGATGTTGCTCCAGCTGGGGTCGCAACTCGCAAGGCCATTGAAGGCCTGGCTCCCGCTAAATAAACGGACTGGCCAGTGGTAAGGCCCGAGGGCTAGCTTTGGCAGGGACATGGAACCTGGGGTTGTGCTGTTGCGTTCCCTCGACCCGGGCTTCAGGTGGAGGGGCTTAGATCGCCGTCGTCATTCCCCGCCACCAAAGCTACGAGATGGTGCTTCACTGTGTCTTGGGGGGCAGAGCAGAGCTCCTTGGAAGCAAGGTGTTAACTAGACGACAATGCTTAACTGTAAACAACGTAAAACGCCGAGATCGGTCAAAGTATTGTTAGATATGTTCCTGGGTTTGGCGTTTATAATAACAAAAAGGCACCGCACAGACCATTCGGGGTAGTGGCCGGTACCAAACTGGCAGTCAAACCGGGATGGCTTGCAGCAAATAACTATGGTGATGGCGTGCGTTTGGTACGTCAAAGGCCTGGACTTTCGTCTTGGTGCCTGTGCAGATGTGGATGTGGATTGGAGCATGGCAGTCTGGAAGACCTGGAAACTGGGGGGGCGATGTATCCTTAGTGGCCTTAGCGGCCTGAAACTGGCCTTTCAGATGCAGCAAGGTACTTCGGCTGCGTACCTTTCACTGGATAGTTGGGTCCACTTTTCCTTAATAAGGCTCTCGGCGCCCGCGCACCCACCATCCTGCCTGGATCAGGGCGAGTTTGGATTCTCTCATCGACAACCAGAAACGAAAACCTTCTCTCCCACTCTTCGCACTTTGCTCTTACATCTCTCTTTGGCTCACGCAATCTGACTCAACCAGACACATTTTCTCATAACCTTGCGCCGATTATTTATTGTCGCCCCAGCTCAGCAGCTTATATCCCGCAACAAGCGACAATCCACCAGCTTCTACAATAGATATTACTGGGTCGCTACGTATTCCGGTACCCCTCCGCCATCGCCGCCGGGTCTATTTGGTTGTCACCTGCGCGTGGATTCACAACAAGCAACAGCAGCCTCATCATCTTCGATCTCGAGTTCTACCAAGTCGCCGACGACCTCCACAAGCTCAACAGGCCGTTTTCCTTGTGCTATTAGAGCCGGCTGTGATTTACGCATCACAACCTTGCCACCCCTCGCTTCCGCCCGCCGTGCCCTATCGGCGCCGGCCGCTGCGGTCTCAATTCCGAAACCCCTCGTCCCGGACGCTTGCAACTCCAACTCTGTCAACATCACAACTCAGAGATAGTCAAAATGGCCTGCGACTACCAATACGTCAAGGAGCACACCCTCGAGGGTTACACGTTTCCCTCACATAGGATCCAGACTTTGTCTGATCCCGAGCGCACACCTCTTGTCCTCGTAGCTTGCGGGTCATGTATGATGCCCTCAATGTTCTCTGATTCCGTCTGATGCTAACCATTCTAGTTTCACCAATTACCTTCCGTATGAGTTCCTACCCAGGGAGTTTGAATCGAAGCAAGACTAACTCTTTGCAGTCCACCTAAGAATATTTGCTATGGCACAAGCAAGTTGCTGGAATTGTCTAGGTTAAGACCAGCTGCTAACATAATTGCAGGATTATGCGCGCAATGAAGGGTTCCAGGTTGTAGCAGGTGTTTTGAGTCCTGGTAAGTAAAATCGACCCTTGGCAAACCACCACTAATATTCCAAAAGTCTCGGATGCCTACCGCAAGAAGGGCCTTGCTCCCGCCCATCATCGCATTGAAATGTGCAGGCTTGCCGCTGAGCATTCTTCCAAATGGTTAATGGTGGACCCCTGGGAGGCTGAGTCTCCTACATATATCCCTACCGCTCGGGTACTTGATCATTTCGATTACGAGATTAACGAGGTGATGGGAGGAGTTGAATGCGTCGATGGAACCCGAAAGCGTGCGCGTATTGTTCTCCTCGCCGGTCTTGACCTGATTCAGACCATGTCTACTCCTGGTGTCTGGGATGAACGCGATCTCGATCACATCCTACGCAACTATGGAGTTTACGCTGTCGAACGCTCTGGGTCCTCAATAGACACAGCTCTAGCAAATCTCAAGGAATGGGAACACAACATCCACATCATTCGTCAGGTATGTTCCTTTATCTATTCTTGCAAAATTCCTAGTTAGCTAACATTGACCATAGGTGGTCACTAATGATATCAGCAGCACTAAGGTGAGGCTGCTGCTTAAAAGATCTATGAGCATAGATTACCTGTTGAGTCTTCCCTTTTCTCCCCAGATTCCGTTTCTCCTTTCCCAGTTCCCCATCTCCAAGAGAAATAACACAAAGCAAAGGAGCAAGATCTAACGTATTCCCAGTATCCCGGACGCAGTGATATCATACATATACGAGCACGGCCTTTACAGAGACTTAGATATGCCTGGAGAGTACAGGGACGGGGCAAATGCCGATGCAAACGTTCCGGTGGCTGGTCCGAGCACGGGTTGAAGCACCTCTGGATCAGATGCATTTACACAATACGATCTACCCCGGTAGGGCCAGCGAATGGTCAGCACGGCTGCGGAATCATCAGATCTGACAATCTGGCCGCCAAAGTCGAAACACAACTCAGTTTGATTGTTTCTGGGTATTTGATTTGTTGGAGTTAAGGATTGGGGCGCCTTCTATTCAACAGTGCTGCAGACCCATTCCAATAGATTGGGCTGGACACACTGATTCTGGGGATTTAGAAGACAATTAGACCTGGGAAATGGACTCGTCACTTTCCCATGTCACGTCGCTCTTGAGGGCAAAGCGACGGGTCAGCGGTTGGATAGAGCGCAGTATTGAGCCGAGTTATTTCCTCACCAATCGAGGCATCGAAAGACGGGATATCCCGCAATCCTGGGGCCATCGTTGCCGTACAACATGTCATGTAGGGCCCACGAATCAGTTGTCGGTTATGCCACTCGTTTAGCTTGCTGCTCAACCTGTTGCTGCTAGATTTATGGTCCTTAAGCCATACAACAGGTTGGGCTTGCGAACAAATGTCAGCAAAAGTGTTGTGGATTGCGCCAGCAGCAACAAACTGCTGTCTTATATTCATGTAAGATCAGCAAGAGGTGGCTTCTAAAAGACGGGGTTGCACCATCTGGATTAGGAAGGTATTTGGTGGAAGATAGTTAACCAAGCCAGATTGGCTGTGCAATTCGTCCACTAATTATCACATGCTATTGGTCCTGTCTTGGAACTCCCTTCATTAACCATTGCACGAATGATGTTTCTTAAACCGAGCGCCAGGCCCTTAATGGACGATAGCTCCGACAATCTTGTTCCTGCATCTCTACTCCTGAGGCAAGCCAGCACGGGGACAAGGCACGGCCAATGACCAATAGAGTATTGGTGCTATCTTGTGCTTCTATCGGGTCCGGGAATCATGCCAGGACAGGGAGAGCTCAATCGGCAAAAGATCCCAAAACCATGAGCTACAAGACGACCTGCGAAAAAGGGCCAAGCGCCCAACCCCGCGCGGACGCTGACTGGCCCATCAGAGACAGCGCATGGACAAACGTGCCAGGGCGTGGCAGATCGATAGGACGCGATAAGGCGGACCCAGGATCCCTGATATGGCGTCTTGGCGGCAACACTGGACGAAGTCGAGATGGGAGCATGGCGATGGGGAATGGAGATATATGGACGGGTCGGTGACGCTTTGGGATGTTTGCACCGAACCATTAGTCCTCGGCATGGCATCGCCAAGATATGGTAGCAAATCGACGTACAAATAGCCAGCTCGCCCGGCTGATGGACCTGACGATCAGTCAGGCTACGACGTTGACCTGAGCGGCAGCTGTTCAATCCGTCACGATGAAGCTCCAGTACCTCCTCACCTCCATTGTCAGCCCGTTGGTTGCGGCATTGACCATTTCTGAAATCAATGGCGACCGATATCTTTCGCCATACAGTGGAAAGAATGTTACCGGCGTCGAGGGTCTCGTCACGGCTGTTGGCAGCTCCGGCTTCTACCTGCGCTCGACCAAGCCCGACCGCAATTCGGCGACGTCCGAGGGTCTGTATGTTTTTGGCAGGACGGCTGTGAGCAAGGTGGCTGTCGGAGACATCGTAACCCTTGATGGTCTCGTTGAGGAGTATAGGTAAGTCAATCACAACCTTACTGGGTATCGCTAACAAGTCAGGTCCAACAAGGACTATATCTACCTCACAGAAATCACCGCCCCACAGAACATCGTCGTCAAGTCGTCCGACAACAAGGTCACTCCCAAGATCATTGGCAAGGACACTTCCCAGCCCCCGCAAAAGCAGTTCTCCAAGCTGGACGGCGGTGACATCTTCGCCGTGCCCAATAACGAGACCCTTGTGTCAACGGCGAACCCCAAGCTGCAGCCCAGATCGTACGGTCTTGACTTTTGGGAAAGCCTTTCTGGTGAACTTGTGACTGTCCGCAAGGCCTATGCTATCAGCCGACCAAACAACTTTGGCGATGTCTGGGTCCGGGGCGACTGGAAAGTGACAGGTTTGAACAAGCAGGGTGGTTTGACAATGCTCGACCGTGGTATGTAAAATCGAAGATCCATTGCTTGCACAGAACTGACTGGTCAGATGCCAATCCCGAGGCCATCATTATTGGCTCCCCCTTGGATGGCTCCAAGAACGCCGACGACACCAAGCTCGGCGACTACATCGGTGATATTACCGGCGTCGTCTCCAATGCTTTTGGCTTCTATCGCATCCTCCCTCTGACCGCCACCAAGGCCCAGGAGCGCTCCAATGCTGAGCACCCTCCCGCAAGCTTCACCAGCAAGGGTTCCTGCAAAGGCATTTCTGTCGCCGACTACAACACCGAGAACCTCAACCCCGAGTCGTCTCACCTCCCTCTTGTTATCGAGCAGATCGTCGAGAAGCTACGTACTCCTGACTTGATCTTTCTGCAAGAGGTCCAGGACAACACCGGTGCCACCAACGATGGCGTTGTTTCGGCCAACAAGACACTTGCTGCCCTGGCCGACGGTATCGAGGAGTCCAGCGGCGTCCAGTATGAATGGGCGGAAGTTGAGCCTGACAACAACGAGGACGGTGGCCAGCCCGGTGGCAACATTCGCCAGGCATATCTGTACCGCCCAGACGTGATCGAGCTCGTCAAGCCCAATCAGGGCGGCGCGGATGATGCCAACGAGGTTCTCGACGGCCCCTCTCTCAAGTACAATCCCGGTCGTATTGAACCCGCAAACGCTGCCTGGGACGACAGCCGTAAGCCGCTCGTGGCCCAGTGGAAGCCTGTCAAGGGCACCAAGAAGTCTTTCTTCACCGTCAACGTCCACTTTGGTAGCAAAGGAGGCTCAACCAGTATTCACGGCGACGCTCGTCCTCCTGTAAACAAGGGTGTCGAGAAGCGAACCCAGCAAGCCCAAATCACTGCCGTGAGTGTGAGACTCCCATGGCTCGAGTTTGACTAACTTGTGCAGGATTTTATCGCGCAAATTCTCAAGAAAGACCGAAAGGCCCATGTCATCGCCGCCGGCGACTTTAACGAGTTCGTCCAGGTTGAACCGATCCAAACCTTCATCAAGGAGTCTGGTCTCATTGACCTTGACGACGCCGCCAAGATCCCCGACACTGAGCGTTACACGTATCTGTTTGACTCGAATTGCCAGGCGCTGGACCATATGTTCATCAGCCAAGAGCTGCGCCAGGGCGTCAAGTATGAGCATCTGCACATTAACACGTGGCAGGATAAGGCGGGTGAGGTCAGTGACCACGATCCCAGCGTGGCCTTGTTCGATCTGTGTTAGGCAGAGTAATGGCAGTCTTGAGAGAAAGGTAGATTGAATCAATATATACGCTCGGGCCTGGTTTGAAACATTTTGCCAATCGTTGCTGTACAAAGATAAACACACCGTCGTCACTCGCCATCGCTGTCCCGTTCTTCATCCTCTTCGTCGCTATCGTCGTCGAAGTTGGGGTCCGGCATGACAATGTTATTCAAAAAAGTGATCTAATCATGTTAGTGGTCTGGTATTCTGACTCGAGGGGCAACTTACGAATCCAACCATGGAACGAATAACCTCGCTGATTTTCTCCTGCGCATCGTCTTCATAGAAGATGTCGTCGTCAAGTGATGTCCCAATAGTAAAGTTTCTCAACTTTAACAACTCGATATCGCGGTGCTCGGCGGCAAAGCCCTTAGGCTTAGTCTTGAGTGCATTCGACTTGTTCTTTTCCGCAAAAGCAAGCAATGCTGCCTCGGGGTCCGTCCGACCTGAAGCCTTGGGAAGAAACGTGCTTTTGAAAGCCTCATCGTTAAGAACCCGTCGCCACCGATTCGGTCGTTCATCAATGCTGGCACGCAACTTTTGCATCTGTCCAGCATCGGGACACCACAACCCCCCACCGATGAAGGAGTTTTTCGGCTCGCAGTGGATGTAATAGCAGGCGTATGGGCCTTTGCGACCAGTTCGAGACCAGGCGGCTGAGAAGTGAGGCTGCGGATGTAAGTGTAAGTTCAAAAAGAGCTAAGGGACACGGACCTTGTACGGGGTAGGATCTTTGCTGAAGCGAATGTCTCTGTGGATGCGAAAGATGACATCCTTGACTGGGAGTTCAGGAATGGTCTCGTCGGCCTCAATGATAGATTCCGTTGTACGCTCGACAAAGGAATTCCAGTCTTGCAACGCGCGTCTATACTCTCCGTCGTGTGCTTGGCAAGTCAGCACTGATCTACTAACCCCATGATGGACTCACATTTCAACCAAGGCCTTCGATTGTTGGCCTTCAAGTCCCGCAAGAATAGCATTGTATTCTTATGCAGCTTGAAGTCTTCATAGTCCACCCCGTCTGTATCCCTCATCTTCTCCAATGGGATGATGGTGACCTTCGGGGGTGCATCCTCATCCTCTTCATCTTCTTCTTCCTCCTCTTCTGGCTCTTGCACCAGCTCATCTTCATAAGGGTCTTCCGACTCTTCTCTCTTGGCCTGCTTCTTTGGAGGTCTGCCGCGTCTCTTTTTCGGTGGCGGATCACTATCTTCTGTCTCGTCGCTGGCTTCAAAGTACTGACTTTTGGTGGTGGAAGTGCGCCGGGAGCTTCGGCGGGGACTGGCGATGGCCGAGGCAGAGCGCTTGCGAGGAGGCATTTTGACAGGAGAGCAGTAGCTAAAGCGCAATTATCCAAAATGTCTTGAGAGAGATGGGCCAAGCCTTAGCGCTCGTCGCATCCAACGTGTAGATATCAATGTCGTCATGGGCAAGCTGGTCGCGTCTGCGCGTTTCAGGGGCGCAGCCAGCACGCGAAGTCACGTGCACGGCTACCACCTTACTTAGACCTTGACTTGGACTGCCGACCTACAGTAATTACGGAGTAGCATCTCATGAAATCCTCACAGCTTTTTAACTCCAATTTTCTGCTTTTACTTGCTAAACCGTCGATATCCAGCTGTGTTAGCAGTTACTGACCCTCGTAGCTGAACCCAGTTCTGTCCGGATTGCGTGAGATGCTACGGTCGGTAGGTACCTAGGTAGGTAGGCACTGGGAAGACAAAAAGAACCCGATACACGATGCTTCTTTGTTTTACTTTTTTTTTCTTTTTCTTTCTGTGTAACAAAAATTGCTATCGTCTCGATGGTGTCATCATGCTCTATCTCCTTTAGTCTTACATGAGATTGGCCTCATCTTCTCTAAAATATGACGACATGCTCAGATATGTCTCAGAATTTTGTCATCACGAGGAAAGGCCAAGAAGGTGACAGGAGCGTCGATTGCCGGTTTTTTGGGGATCGAAGTGAATGGATCGCAGATTCCAGCATTCATGTCTACCATCGCATCACGTCGACGAGTTCATTGACCAATCTAAAGGCAAGCATTGATTTGCAGTATTAATACAGGGTATCTCTTCGCTAAGTCCTCCTTGCCAGACCATCATTATGCTGTCAACAATCCTATAGGTTTGAGCCTTATTCCAACACAAATAAGGCTGTCTTCTAGTTGTACCCTTTACTTCTCCCCAGGGCCCTTGATGGATGCAATCCGCTCCTTGCAAGCAAAGAGTCTCTCCAGGAAGCTGATATCTCCGAGCTTCTCGACCAACCACTTGTTCATAGCTTCCTGATCGACCGGCTCTTGGGGTGGTGCGGTCATCTCGACGATGATCGCCCACATTCTGGCAGCAGCTCGAAGTCGGTTCCAGTCTCCGCTCTCGATGACTGCCTCTTCTTCGCTAAGATAGAAGATTCGGCCAACCTTGTACATTCTTTCGGCCAAAGGCTTTTCGAACCAACCTTCGTTGGCAGCTTGAATGAGCATCTCCTCGTAGAGCTTCCAGGTATCGACGGGCATGAAAGCCTTTTCTTTTTCGATCTTGGAAAAGGCAAATTCGAGACGTTTCAATGCTGCCTCGATTTCTTCTGGGGTAGCGGGTGCGTCCATGCGAGCAATCAAGTCCAGCAGTCTCTGTCTGTTTTCCTCAAAGCTAGAGGCGTCAATTGTCTGGATCTCGGCGGCAATATCACGGCAGCCAGGCCTGTGCTGAACGGCAGTATTGAAGTTGCTGTGAGTCGTTCCATTTTCCGAGGTGTTTTGAACTTTGGCAGCGGCAACGTCTTCCATCTGGATATCTCCCTGGCTGTCAGGGCTAGAGGGTGGGGAGTCCTCCATCTCTGAGTCGTTTAGGTCGTCCTGAGCTGGCTCCAAGGCCTCCTTGCTTGCGTTGCAACTGGGCTGAGAGTCGAGGTCCATAGGAGTGGTGGGAGTTTGCTGTTGCCCCGCGTCGGTGCCGAGTCGCAATTTGATGCGAACCAATTGCTTCTTTTCCTTGAGGGTCACTCCTTCGCTGCGTCGCTGGGCCTTGCTTTTGGGGCTTCCAGTAGAAATGCTGTTTGCTTCCTTGCTCTTGGGAGATGGGCGTCGAGGGCTTCGGCGTGGGGACACCTGCTTGCTGATCAAGACTCGCAAGATCTCGATGAATTCAATACCGGTGCTAGATGTCTCAAGGTGGGCCCTGGTTTCGTCGTTGATCCGAATCTTTCCTGGCGGCAGGGCCAGAATTGTCTTGGGCTCGGTGCCGTCGAGGAACTTGAGGTTGCAGGTCGCTCGCGCTTTGGCTGCAGTCATGCGACTGCAGGAGGTGAGAAAGCCGATGAGTATGCCACGAAGGTGTATGAATTCAATCTTGGCATCACGATGGTGGCTTCCAGCCTCGTTGAAAAGATCCTCCAGCGACCCGAGGAAGTCGGAGCCTGGAATAGCCATGGTGAGTGTTGAAGTTGCGAGAATGGTGGATAGATACGATGGATGACGGTGTTGGGTGAAGATGAACCAGAGGAGGCAAAGGAGATTCCTTTGTTCAGGTGTGAGAAGAGAGGGTGAAGCGAAAGGGAGGAGATGAAGGTGAAGAGGAGATGAAAGCGAAGAGAAGATGAAAGTGAAGAGGGCCTCACCTATTGCTTCGTAGCCTGCCAGCTGGCAGCAGGTGTCGACGCAGCCCACGATCGACTCCTGGATGCGGAGGTGTCATCAACACTGCCGTCGATATTACCAACCGCCAATGGGAACCAAAGTCGCCTACTCTACTCAGGCATATAGAATATAAAACTATCATGGACGTCAGTGTCAAAATGCAAGCCTGGCCAGGCCAGTTGGTGACAGAAAGGATGGAGCTGATTTAGATGGCCAACCGGAATTAGGAAATACCAGAGGGGCTTATACCGTGCATGGCCTAGGTGAGCCTAAGCTTGTAACATCACTATTAGAAGCATCTTCCAAACTTCATTTACGATGTTGTATAAGATCTCTGTGGATTAATACTTGTGTAAGAGGTTTGTATCCTTAGGCTCGTACTTTACTTCACCAGCGGGTCAGACTTAATAACACAGGTACGAAAGGCTTGACCACACTATTGCTCAGCTGCATCAGCATCCATAACAACATCCAATGATATCAACGGGACACACCACGTCCGATAGCTGGTATGCATCACAACTCAACATGGGTCTTTGGGTTTGCTCAAGTCTCTCTTCAGTTCTAGTAGTTACCTGGTCAAATGACGTTCACGCCACGAGCAAAAACACCTTTGGCAGACTAGGTAGATGACGAAAAATCAAGGCTTTGCGCTATCTACTTTACATCCTGCGCATCCCAATCATCACCAACCAAACACCGAAATGAGCAATTATGTTCTTTTCCCTAAACCAAGTCTATGCATTTAAAGCTCATCGTGGAATGAGGAGTCCTCCTCCTGCTGGCCACCGGCACCACCCTGGTACAACTTGGAAGTGATGGGGTAGGCGACGTTAGAGAGCTTCTCCTTCTGCTCCTCAAAGTCCTCGGCGGTGGCGTCAGCGCCGTGCTCCTCAAGCCACTCGGTGGTCTCCTTGACGGCGTCCAGGATCTGGTAAAGTCAGAATGTGTTATCAGAGTGTTGTGGTTGAATAAACTTACAGTCTCCTTGTCCTCCTCGTCGATCTTGTCGGCAAGAGCATCGTCGTTCAACTGGTTCTTGAGAGAGAAGGCGTAGTTCTCGAGTCCGTTTCGGGCCTCGATGCGCTCACGGGTAGCCTTGTCCTCCTCGGCATACTTCTCAGCCTCGGCGACCATGCGCTCAATCTCCTCCTGGGTCAGACGGCCCTTGTCATTGGTAATGGTGATGGACTCCTGCTTGCCAGTGCCCTTGTCATGGGCAGAGACCTTGAGGATACCGTTGGCGTCGAGCTCGAAAGAGACCTCGATCTGGGGAACGCCACGGGGAGCAGGAGGAATACCGGTAAGCTCGAACTTGCCAAGGAGGTTGTTGTCCTTGGTCAGAGATCGCTCACCCTCGTAGACCTGGATCAGGACAACGGGCTGGTTATCAGCGGCGGTAGAGAAGATCTGGCTCTTGCGGGTGGGGATGGCGGTGTTGCGGGGAATCAGCTTGGTCATGACTCCGCCGGTGGTCTCGATACCCAGGGTCAGAGGGTTGACGTCCATGAGGACGACACCAGAGGTACCCTCCTCACCAGAAAGAACACCAGCCTGAACGGCGGCACCGAAAGCAACAGCCTCATCGGGGTTGATACCCTTGGAAGCCTTCTTGCCGTTGAAAGCCTCCTCGAGAAGGCTAACAACCTTGGGGATACGGGTAGAACCACCAACGAGAACAATGTCGTCAATGTCCGTCTTCTTAAGCTTGGCGTCCTTGAGAACCTGCTCAACGGGCTTCATGGTCTTCTTGAAGAGATCCATGTTGAGCTCCTCAAACTTGGCGCGGGTCAGAGTCTCAGAGAAGTCGTTGCCCTCGAAGAAAGCCTCGATCTCAATGCGAGTGCTCATCTGAGAAGACAGAGTACGCTTGGCCTTCTCGGCCTCACGCTTGAGCTTACCCATAGCCTTGAGGTCCTTGGTGATATCGACGCTGTTCTTCTTGTTGTAGAGCTTGGCGAAGTGGTTGATGACTCGCTGGTCGAAATCCTCACCACCAAGGTGGGTGTCACCGGCGGTGGCCAGGACCTCGAAGATGCCGTCGTCGATGGACAGGAGAGAGACATCAAAGGTACCACCACCGAGATCGTAGACGATGATCTGTCGCTCGCCGTCAGTCTTGTCCAGGCCGTACGCGATAGCGGCGGCGGTGGGCTCGTTGACGATTCGGAGGACGTTGAGACCGGCAATGATACCGGCGTCCTTGGTGGCCTGTCGCTGGTTGTCCTGGACGGGGTTAGCTGGGGCAGACTCCAACTAGACGGTTTAACTTACGTTGAAGTAGGCAGGGACGGTGACGACGGCGTGAGTAACCTTCTTTCCAAGGTAGTTCTCGGCCGTCTCCTTCATCTTGCCAAGAACCATGGCAGAGATCTCCTCAGGAGTGAACTGCTTCTTGGCGCCATCGACCTGGACCTGGACGACGGGGCGGTCATCGCGGTTGATGACCTTGTAGGGGAAGTGCTTGAGGTCGTTCTGGAGGTCCTTCTCGGAGAACTTGCGGCCAATGAGACGCCTAAACAGTCAGCAATTGTTGAGTATTCGACGCAATTGGGGTGTGCATACTTGATGTCGTAGATGGTGTTGGTGGGGTTGGCGGCGGCCTGGTTCTTGGCGGCGTCACCGACCAGACGCTCCTCCTCGGTGAAGGCGACGTATGAGGGAGTAATTCGGTTACCCTGATCGTTGACGAGAATCTCGACCTTGCCCTTCTGCATCACACCGACACAGCTGTATGTGGTTCCCAAATCCTGCGCGAGTCAGTAGGGTGGCGGGGACAGAAGTGCGGTCAAACGTACAATACCAATGACAGTTCCGTAGTTGTCGACATCGTCGGCCTGGACAGTCTGGACGAAGGCCAGGGGAGAGAAGAGGAGGGCGATCCAACAAAGGAGTCCCAGGCCAAGGGCCATTGAGCTCCTTGAGCGAGCCATGATGAGCTCTGTGCAGTTGCTTCTTTCTAGTCGAGCAACCAGATGGAAAAGAAAAGAAAACAAGTCAATCGGAATGCAAAGGCTCTGTCGTCGTCGGCCTTGCGCGATGGGAAGGAGAGGGGTATCTTGGTGATGTTGAAAGAAGCGGGTTTGGAGAGAGGAAAGCCGACAACTTTATGAAGGTCGCAGCCCCAAAAGTTGAGGCCAGATTGAAGAAGCCAGATTTCTGCTTTATGACCCGCGGCCCCACGTGAACAGGGGTCCTGTGGGGACAATCCTTATGGGATGCCCGCACTGTGGATTGCCGCCAATTGCGGTACTCGGCGGGCAGGCTCTGCCGGGCAGGTACCGCTGGGGGCAGTGCGTGCACGGCAAGGCTGCTGACCTACCCCCTGACACACCCTTAAGAGCAAAGCCAGCGCCTCAATCCCAAAGGCCAGGCGCTGGCCTCGGCGCAAGACGCCACTCGGTGGTTTTGCAAGTTGCATCAAAGGAACCGACCGACCAACTATTCCACGAGGTTCCGCATCGTGAGTCACGTCAGCGTTTGCCTGGCTTGTCATGCCAAAAGATGACAACGATGGAGGCAAGAGTTGCTTAGTCTGGCAGAACTAGGTAACTGGCTTCTTT
Source organism: Fusarium decemcellulare (assembly GCA_013266205.1). NCBI lineage: Eukaryota > Fungi > Ascomycota > Sordariomycetes > Hypocreales > Nectriaceae > Fusarium > Fusarium decemcellulare. The sequence continues at coordinate 23,189 of JAAGWO010000016.1, forward strand.
CAGGGTATCATTCAGTGCAAAGTGGCCTCTTCAACTTCGAGAATATTCCTATCGGAGCAAAGTGGGTCTTCGGAGCCCAGCTACCGAAGGTGTCCTTTTGGGTGTTGGGGGCACGGAGTATCTCTTCAGGTTGTCAGTTCCTAGGCTCGGGCCAAGTATCAGTTCCTGGGAAGCTAGACGTGTTCCTGTCTGGACGGCCTATGTTTTTTGCCGGGAATGACCCTGCACCAAGGTGTATAAAATGTGTCAGCTCTGATAGGTCACGTTGGGCTTGGCCGTTGACATAGACACACTTATGAGAACACGTTACCCTAAACTACTAAGCTCACCTCGATTGGATGGGAGGAAACCGTTGAACGGTGGGCGCAAAATGGTCTCGTAACTAACTGACTTGGTGAATGTGTACTTAAATGCTTAACGCTCCTCGCTTGTGCTTCCTTTTGCCCAACGCCATTCTTGTTGCCGTCACATTAACTTTTCCCCCAATTCGTCTGGAATTCTGTACAGCTCGCCCGTCTGTTCATCTTGAAGCCAGTGTTGCTCGGGCAATATGGTTGGATTTGGGTCAATAATGGGTTGAATCAGCTTTCTGTGCTCGTGGTGGTGTATCGATCGTGTACGTCGTGGCTCATAGATGGTATGGACGTGAGGCCTAATCTGTTCGTGGATGACAGGTTCCCGATGATGGACAGCGTGGTCAATGTCGACTGTGTTCTGGAGGTGAAAGTCCGTGTCGCCATTCGTGGCTCTGAATACCTCATCGTTGACAAGCTCGTACTGCGCCTCCTCGGTGGTGTCGGCACCCTGTGTCGAGGGTCTCAATTCAGTCGGCCGATGCCCGGGTTCTCGATCAATTGCTAGCTGTGATAGTCTCGTATGGAGTTCATCTGCATCTGCCGAGTGACTGAGCTTTCTCTCTCGCTCAGTCAGCTGTGAGGCCCGCCGCAATGACGCATCGCTGCCCTCAGAACTGTGTTTCGCAGCTGGTGCTGAGTCCAACCCAGGATGTGGCCTCTCTAGCCTGGGTGTCCGCGGGGCAGGTCCAGCTGCCAAAGGATGAATTGCTGGGTGGGCTACCGAGTCACTGGTGTTGATATCTCGCTGTGTTGGACCCTCCCGGTCTGTCCTGGAGATTCTGTTCAGCAGGCTCAGAGATTTCCGATGGCGTGGCTTCGCATTCCCAGCGGTGCCATTCGCATTGCTGCCACTGTCTGAAGGAATTGGCCCTTCTGGCGGGTTTTGTGCTTGGTCTCCATGGAAGAGGCGTGATGCCCGCTTCTTGATGGCATTCTTGAGACGACCTGCCATGTAGTCGGCTCGTGACTTGAGGGAGGTGTCGGTTCACAAAATGACCTGACGGGTAACAGGAAGATGCAAGTCTTGTCTGATGCCTCTCGCAGTCGTGGCCATGCCGGTCAAACAGGTATCTGGGTAGTCAGGGCAGTTACGCCAACCCCGTGATCTAGATGCGTCCTATGCCATCATCAGATCGAACGACGAACGCATATTTTCACCACCCATCACCACCCATCACCACCCATCACCACCGCGACATGGCCCCAGCATTCTCAGATCATTTCACGGGATCGACGGCGAGGATCATAACGGAACTTTGCGTCTCCCGCAGCTCTATGACGCTCTTGACCAGAGCCACTCGACGCTAACGCATGCCTAAACAACACACAGTCCAAACTAGTCTCAGCCTCTTCTTAACTCGAGCATCATTTCCTGAATTCTTCAGCGCCCTGTCCCTTTACGGGTGAGGCTATCCTCAGGCGACGGTTGCGGCCCCTTCCGGTTGCGGATGATTTTCGCAGTCAAGGCACCCGAGGCTCCTGGGTGATTGAGGCTGATGAGCTCGACCCGCCGACTCGGATTGGTGAGACATGCCATACCATTGCTCGCCCTCGGAGCAGCTGTTCCTCGATCCAGGGATGATGACGTCGATGTTCTGATATCGTGCATCTCTTTCAGCTGCAGTGATCACAGAAATGATATCGCTGCAGGCTAGACCCCCCTGTTGACGTGTTGCATCGGCCCTATGGTGGTTAAGCCTCCATCGAATGAAGATGACGGGATGACATGGACGGGTTGAGCTCGTCACTTCGAATTCAGCTCATCCAAGGTCTCCACACGCCAGCAACAGACCGACCGGCCCAGAAACGCCCGTTGGCTGAGGCTTCAAAGATGACGTCCATGATGCTAGACATGATGAAGAGGCGGATAGCTCGGAGGGATAGAACTCAAAAGTATATATGATTGACGTGCCTCGCTGCATTGCAAACCATTATCATCCACATCATCATCATTTTCTTCTTCAACCAATCCCAATCGCATCAACCACAACACAGTCAAAATGGATAAAGCAAAGCAAGCCGTCTCCAGCTTTCTCTCCCACGACGGGAAGCACAAGACTACCGTTGACGAGGACGTTAAGCCTCATGTTACCGAGGAGCATGTTCGCCCTCATCGACACGAGAACGTCACTACTGCCTTGGATAAGGAAGTCCACCAAGAGCACCACCATACTACTATTCAGCCCATCACACACAAGGAAACTCTGTAAGTCTCAAGTCCTAGTTTATGATGGATAGCTGCTAAACTATGCCAGCCCCGAACAGCACCACCACAACCTCATCCCCGTCGAACACAAGACCTTCCACCACGGTAGCGAGCAGGAGACCCGGGCGACCCTTGAGCGTGAAGCCGCCAAGTACAAGGACACCTCCGAGACGCACAGTACTACCCACTCGTCTACCACCGCTCCTGTCGTGAGCGGCGAGCGAATTCACCACCATGTCCACGAACATGTCCAGCCTGTTATACAGAAGGAGACCATTCAGCCTCACGTCGTTCACACGACTATTCCCATCCACGAGACTCACCACGCTGCCCCTGTGCACCATGGAACCTCTACTCTTCCTGCCAAGACTATGGAAGAATTCACCCACGACCGTGGCGGTCTTGGTGAGAAGGCAGCTCAGAAATTGACCGAGTTCGAAGGTTGCCCTAAGCCATACAGAAGGGAGCTGCAGGGCGAACAGCTCGAGGGTGACAAGAGCATGCATCTCCACGGCCACGGAGACAACTATGGAGAGAACCTCACTCATGGCAGAGAGGGCGCTGGCCTTCAGTCTGGTCGAGAAGGCCATGGCATGGGCCGTACTACTGAAGGTGTTCTTGGTGGTGCCGCCGCTGGTGCTGCAGGCGCTGCTGCTACCCGCAAGTCCCGACGTGGTCTTGGGAACAGGAACCGCAGCGGCTCTAGCTCGAGCAGCGCTAGCTCGAGTGATGAAGAATCTCGCGGCAAGTCCCACAAGAACCGTGGGCTTGGTACTGCTGCAGCTGGAGGCCTTGCTGGAGGTCTTGCCTCTCATCACAAGAACAAGGATACTACTACCACTGGTAATCTTGAGTCTGGAAACCGGGGTGTTGTTCCAAACACTGGCCTCGAATCTACCAACAGAGGAGTTGGTTCTGGAACCACTGGCTTTGGATCGACTGGCCGACCTGTTGACTCAACCCACACTGGTGGCTTAGAGTCTGGTAACAGAGGTGTTGGCGGTAGCACTGGCCTTGGCGCTACCGCTGGTACTGGTGGCGCAACCAAGATGAATGCTCTGGGTTCCACCAACAGGGACTTTGGTTCTACCGGTTCTCCCGACTACAGGGACACTAAGACTGGTGCCCTTAGCAATGACCCCTTGGACAAGTCTCACGTAGGTTCTTATTCCGCTCTGATCATTACAACAACTAACTTCTTTAGACCCGAACTGATTCTGGTGTTGGTATGCAGAACACATCTAGCGGTTCTACAACTACTGCGAGGAAGCCGTCGCTCCTGGACCGATTGAACCCCCTTAAGGATGCTGATGGTGACGGAAAGAAGGGCTTCATGGACTGATAATCTGGCGATATAATCTTATGTACGATGAGAAATGCTTGACAAGCAACGCATGACGGAAGTCTACTAGTGTTCAAATTATGATTTTGAATAACAAATGTTAATACTCGGAAAGATAGCTAGCTACATGCAGATATATGACACTATTGGTTGTTTTGCCTCGATATCATGTCTTGAATTTGACGGAAAGTAATTGCACGTCTCGACGCTATCTTGTGATCCCTCTCAACACTCCTCTTCCTATACCCTTGTGTAAGAATTGGTAAAGGTATTTCTGACTCTTTTCCAAAACTGGGTTGTACTGGGCATTTTGGGCTGTCTGCCGGGTACGACTGCGCTTTTGAGCGGCTGTAGATATCGTGCTCCAGCGACGGGTCCTGTTAAAGTAGTATCCGTCGAGAATGTGACCCGTCCATCTGCTGTTAACGCCCCTGTATACTGCTGGTCTTTGACGACGCCAATGCTTAGTGGGAACAATCTAGCATCCACGTCTCGCTCAGGCCGCTGACACAAAGCGCTAATGGCCGAGCTGTCGTATGCCATGGCTGGAAAGTCCTGGGGCACGTCGTGATATTTTCTCACAGCTGAATTGACCACCATGGCCGCTACCAAAACGAATGCCAGTGCAACCGCCAGAATCGTTGCAAGGGGCGAGTAACCTCTTGTCGACCTATCGTAGACCGGAAGCCGTTGACCGTCAGGCCCTGGACCAAAGACAGCGGCGCGGACCAAGAAGATGCTCTGGGAAATAAGCCAGTGCAGCAGCATCAGGAGGCCAGTTAGGGGGATCGAGTACTTGAGGGGGAGCGAGAGGAAGTAGGAAGATCGCTGCATGCCCACGGGCGACGATACTCGCAGCGGTTTCTTGCCATCGGGGCGCAGGAAGCGTGTCCATTCATCGGCAACCAGCTGCCGAGTCAGGGAGTTGTTGTAGAAGAGATAGAGGAAGCTGATGAGTAGCTGCGGGCTGTTGACGAGGATAACTGTGTTGATGAGGGCGCTGGCGCCGTTGTTGCTGTCGAGGATGCTGTCGTCTCGGCTCAGCGTTGCTGGATGTATCTTGAACCCCTGCTTCCATAGCCCGGCAGCACTGACGTCCATGCCGCCCACTCTCCCTAGGTGCTCGAGAGAGGTGACGGTAAAGTATAGAGGGACCGCGAAACCGGCTGCGTAACTACCACGTGTGAGTGGCCGGTAGGGTATCTAGAACGAAACTTACAGTGTCAGCGAGATGCCCCAGAGGAGATTGCTGGAGGCCTTGAACCACGAAATCCTAGCAACGGGCTTCCAAATCGCAACACGATTCTCCGTAAGCTTTCTAGTTGCGGTGCCCGAGGCCTGGACAGCGTCCGATGGCCCGGGAACGTCTAGGAACGAGTCAATGGCATCTCCCATGGTCACCAGAGTCTTGGAACTCTTAGTATACCCCCTGTTGTCCTTTCTCAAATGGTCCAGCCATGTCCACAGAAGCATGGACGCCCCGAGAAGCGTACAGATGCAGACGATAATGGAGATGTAAGCGCTGTAGTGAAGCCCACACCTCGCCTGGTTATCGCCTTCTTCTCCAACCAAGCAATAGTCGACGCCCATGTCCTTGGGCCAGCTGAGCACCCAGTTGTCAGCGAAGGTGTCAGCCCATATTTGACCGCAGAACCTCCACTTGCTGAGGTCGTCATCCTGGTACGCACTACACATCCACCCCGTCGAGTCGGACCAGCTGTCCCAAGTAGAGAACCAACCGTCAATGAGTGACGAGTTGTCATTCTGGGCTGTCGTGACGTTGCGGGTGACCACCACAACAGCACTGGTCGATTTCAGGGGGTCAATGTATCTCTCAACACAATCTCTGGGCTTTAATCGAGTAAAGTTCACTGCGTCGTGTTGCAGAGAGTAGATGAACGATATATCACGTTTTGCTTCGTCGCCCCAAGCAGCGGGCGCCCTCCACCAGCCATATTGGCCTAATGGATCAGTCTCTGTCCAGTTATCACTAGCACTCGTAAAGTCGCTAGTTACTATAGCGCGAGGTATAGAAACCGCCGGAAGCGAAGTAAATACTGCCGAGTTCCAGCTTCCAACGATCAGCCTTTCCACTTTTGAGGTAGCTCAGGACACTTACAATAGGTGTAAGAGCACCGAAACCAAGCCTGTTGCCAACCATAATATGACTCTCCGGGGCTGAATATGTCTGAGGTTCTTGATGCTTGGGACGCCGATTTCTAGAGACACTCCCTTGCGATGGGCCTTGTCTAGCTCCTCGCGAGACGGCGACACGAGAATCTGCATGCAATAGTTGCCTGCGCCGAGAAAGAGCGACGATAGGACATTGAGTCCTACATGGAGAGCACTATTGACGTTTGCAACATATCGACAATTTCCACTCAAGAGAAGACCAACTCCATCGCTGTTGTGAGGGGATGTTGTGACGGCCCAGGCTGTGAAACCGAGGTTGATGATGACGACGAGGAGAGCTAGAATAAGCTGCGTGCGAAGCATGGTTGACCTCTTTGCCATCTCTACCCTCATGGTTCTTGCTCGAGGGTGCTCAGGGTCGAGCTCTGGGATATACTTGGAAAGGTGAGCAATCGTGGCATATCGGTAGCTGGAACCAGTTAGCCACGTCACGACAAGGCTCGGAATTCTACCTATGGCCATCTTCTAGGCTGTCATTATTACGCAGAGGCAACAATTCGACGTCTTCAGCTGGTGCCAGAGGGTCTACTGTTTCATAGCCTGTAAAGACATCAAAACCCGGAGTACGCATGGCCTCCATTGCAACACACCCAGCCGCGATACCTTGAATCCAGACTCGACAAGCCCGAGGTCAACAACAATGCCAGAGATAGGGTTCCGTCACGAGGCTGGACTTGACGAGGGCTCTAGGGTTATGTAGCCGGATAAACAGAGACGCAGCCATGCCAAGGCCCCATCACTACCTGGGAGCCTGGTCGAGTTGTGGATTATCGAAACGAGGCTGCGACTCTGCGGCGTATAAGGATTCGCTCTCAATCATACTAGCCATTCTGGCTGCTGGACCCCAGTCATTATCTTTATCACTGTCGCGTGATGCATACGCGAGGAGGATTGATCAACCATTTCTATCTTGTCTATCACTAGTGCTATTCCAAAAGCCCCGCAGCAACGGTCTCGCCCCCACTCCGTATCACAACTCTCTGTCCAGGCTCAAGAGGAACCTTGGCTGCTAACTTGATCACTACTCTGGCAACACCGCCTGGCTGCACAACTCTAGGCTTCTTCTTGAGAATAGACCCATTTGCCTTGTCGAGGGTCGCCGTAATGGACACGATCTGCCCAGCTGAATGTAGCCGCCCTCGGTGAAGATCCACAGGCATGGGCATAAGGTGTTCAAATGCCATGGCCTTCATGGTAAATGTGTCACTGCAGTTGATCGGCGTCTCTGCGTGACAAAGCATGTCACCAACTCGGATGTGAATAGGATCAATGTTTGTGAGAGCGATGCTGACACTCTGTCCGGCAACTGCCCAGTCTTGCATGTCCGAGTCCACCATGACCGACTTGATATAAGCCTGTTCGCCGCTTGGTTGAACCAAAAGCGCATCGCCAACCTGGATGGAGCCTGAGTCGACACGTCCGGCAATCGTTGTTGTACCCAGTTGAGATCGGAACACTTCGGAAATCGACATTCGAAATGGCTTCTTGAGGGCTCGTGTTGTCGATGGTTCCGAGTCCTCCAGTGCATCAACCAGGGTAGGCCCAGTGTACCAAGATGCAGCTGAATCCTCTGTTCGGCGGACAAGATTGTCACCATTGAGACCTGAGATCGGGACAAAGGTGACGTTCTTGTTCTGGAACCCGAGGCCAGTCAGAAAGCCACTCACTTGCTGCATGATCTCGTCAAAGCGTTCCTGCGACCAGCCAACCATGTCCAACTTGTTGACGGCAATGACAAGTCGCTGGACGCCAAGACTTCGCAGAAGCAACACATGCTCCCGAGTCTGCCCCTTCAAGCCTCTCTCGTATGCTCCGGTGTTTGCATCAATGACCAAAATGGCAAAGTCTGCTTGACTGGCACCGGCAATCATGTTGGGCACAAAGTCTCGGTGGCCCGGTGCATCGAGGATGGTAAAGTTTGTCTTTTCCGTCTCAAAGTGGTTTGTGGCGATATCTATCGTCACGCCCCGTTCTCTCTCCTCGCTCCTCTGGTCCATGACCCATGCGAGGGCGAAAGATTGCTTGCCAGACTTTTCAGCTTGCTTTCGGTATCGATCAATGGTGTGCTTTTCGACAAATTTGAGTTCCAGTAGCAACCGGCCCATAAGTGTACTTTTGCCAGCATCAACATGACCTAAACGGTTAGAATAATTTATACTGCCAGGGGGCACAACCTACCGACAACCACAAAGCTGATGCTCCTCTTGTTGGCGCTGTTCTCAAACTCCTTCAGCACATCAAGCCCCTTACTCTTAGGCGGAGGTGCTTCGGCAATCTTGAGCGCTGCAACATCCTTTTCAGCCTCAGAGATATCCTTCTCTTTTTGAGATTTCTTGGTAGCCTTTGCGACTGGCTTTTTCCCCGCTGAAAGGAATTAGATTAGCCCATCACTTCGTCCTTGCAAAGTTCGAACCTTTCGCCTGAGCTGCAAGCACAATCTCATCTGGACTGGGCTCGGCGAAAGCTTGGGGGTTCCAAAGGGGAGAAGAGGTGTATGGCATCGCAAAGAAATCGGGTCTCTGGGCTTTGGCCGGAGCAGATCCAAAGAGCGTCCGAGCAAAGGCGGACGGGGCTGCTCGGCGAACGACAACCTCTGGGGCAGTGTTCATGATGGGCTCCTCGGTTGTGATATCGATGTCCATTGCATCAGTGCCATTGCTGGATGTCTCTCGTTCTGGTGGCTTCTCACTGGCTGGTGTGTCGGTCTGCAGTGGTATTCCTGAAGTCTGAGGTGTGTCTGAACTCTGAATAGGCCGTCGGTTTTCCTTTTCAGAATCGGCAAGGGAGAGTTTCTCGATGCCCTTTTGCACTTTTTCCTGCCCCTTCTTCTCCGCACTCTTCTTCTTTCTGGCGGCCGCTAAAGCTTGGAGCTTTGACATCTTTGGTGCACCCTCACCTCCTCCCAGCAACCCGCCTCGAGGGCGCTCAGGCTCCACGAATATGGCTTGGCGGTGTTGTGGCACATTCAACCATGGCATGTCGTCGAAATACCACGGAGAAATTCTGCTGGATGGTGGAATATCCTCATCCAAGCTATATCCGTTTGACAGACGCCCATGGTCTACTCCAGATCCCCAGAGGCGTTGAGAAGCAGAAAAAGAGACTGACATACCTTCTGGGGCTTTCTTTGCTGGCTTTGGAGCAGGCTTTGGGGCGGGGGCGATAAATGTCTTCATCAGATATGTGACTGACTTGTCGACATCATAGTAGTAATGCCACAAAGCCTCCTCGATCTGTGCCTTTGTAACCTTGCTCGCCTCAGTGCCCAGTGCTCTGCGGACTTCGGCAGTCCCGTTGTCCATGGCCTGACGATCCTCTGGGCTCAGCTCATCTTCCTCCTCTTCGTACTCGGCACCGTCGAATTCGGATACGATTTCGTCGGCATCGAAGGTGTGAACAATTCGATGGCGAGACATTGTGTCTGGAAGATTGTGGTCGGAATTCGAATAATGTCTTGCAGTTCGAAAGCGTGTTGGCTAAGAAGTATGGTTGTCCAACTGAAGGGAGGGCACAGAGGCCGTACTTATATATGAGTCGAAAAAGAAACCTCCAATGCGCTGCGGTAGGTTCTTCGACAGCGCATATGGTTAGAGCTTGCGTCAACTGCGAGGTTGCTTCTTGTCGCCGTCGGAGAAAGGTCAAGATGATATCGACGAATGGCGGGGCAGTGAGCTTGTAGTGGGGTGCAATGATGAAGTCACACCGAAGCGCTGGAGCCTGGCGGGGTGCAAGCCCCTGATTGCCCGGACTTTTCATTCCCCGCGGCCGAATCGGTGTGCAGGCAACCCCAATCTTCCAAAAAATTCGGGATCGATCAAGAAAGCGATACAAGCTCTGGGCTGCCACCGTATTTCGTGGGACCTTTCGATTTCGCCGTAATCGCCTCTCTCACCGCGGATACAGCTCCCCACGGGTGGACAACCCACAGTAAATATGGATTCGTTGAGTGAGTCCCGCACATTTTTGAGAACGAGGGGCGAGGGGTAGCTAACGAGGGGACAGATTTGGATGTGTCGAACGGTACTTGCGACAACCTCCCACCATGATTCACAGCTAACAGCAATAGCGGCGGTGATGAAGGATGAGCAAGGCCGACCTTTCATCGTCGTCAGAGAGTGAGTGTGCCGTCCACGCCGGTAGCCCGCCTAACATCTTTCAGTCAGGGTAAGAAGAAGCGCCAGTTTGGCAACGAAGCCGTCAAGTCCCATATCCTCGCCGCTCGTACCGTCGCAAACATTATCAAGACCTCTCTGGGTCCTCGTGGACTCGACAAGATTCTCATCTCGCCCGATGGAGACATTACCGTGACGAACGATGGTGCCACCATCCTACAACAGATGGAGATTACCAACCACGTCGCCAAGCTATTAGTCGAGTTGTCCAAGTCACAGGATGATGAGATCGGTGACGGTACCACTGGTGTCGTTGTCCTTGCTGGTGCTCTGTTGGAGCAGGCTGCGGACCTGATCGACAAGGGCATCCACCCTATCCGAATCGCTGACGGCTACGATCAAGCCTGTGACATTGCTGTTGCGGAGCTCGACAAGATCTCCGACACGATCGATTTCTCCCGCGAGGAGACCGCTAATCTTGTCAAGGTTGCGCGAACAAGTCTGGGCAGCAAGATCGTGTCCAAGGCTCACGACCAGTTTGCCAACATTGCCGTTGACGCCGTCCTGTCCGTTGCCGACCTCGAGCGAAAAGACGTCGATTTCGAGCTGATCAAGGTCGATGGCAAGGTAGGAGGTGCTCTCGAGGATACCCTCCTCGTCAAGGGCGTTATTGTCGACAAGGACTTTTCTCACCCCCAAATGCCGTCCGAGGTACACGACGCCAAGATTGCCATTTTGACCTGCGCATTCGAGCCTCCTAAGCCTAAGACTAAGCACCACCTCGACATTACCAGCGTCGAGGAGTTCAAGAAGTTGCAAAACTACGAGAAGGACAAGTTCATTGAGATGATCCAGCAGATCAAGGACACGGGCGCCAACCTGGCCATCTGCCAGTGGGGTTTCGACGACGAGGCCAACCATCTCCTTCTCCAGAACGAGCTTCCAGCCGTCCGATGGGTTGGTGGACCTGAGATCGAGTTAATTGCCATTGCCACCAACGGCCGAATAGTCCCTCGATTCGAGGATCTTACTGCAGAAAAGCTGGGTACCGCCGGTGTCGTGCGGGAAATGTCGTTTGGCACCACGCGAGAGAAGATGCTGGTCATCGAGGAGTGCGCCAACACTCGAGCTGTGACGGTGTTTGTCCGTGGCAGCAACAAGATGGTACGTGTGACTCTGGTCAGGCACAGGATCGAACTAACATGTCCAGATCATCGACGAGGCCAAGCGATCCCTGCACGATGCTCTTTGCGTAGTACGAAACCTGGTTCGCGATAACCGTGTCGTGTATGGTGGCGGTGCTGCTGAGATCGCCTGCTCTCTGGCTGTGGAGGATGAGGCGGTCAAGACCCCTGGCCTTGAGCAGTACGCAATGCGTGCTTTCTCAGAGGCGCTCGACACTGTTCCTATGACTCTGGCGGAGAACAGTGGTCTTAACCCTATTGCAACTCTGGCTGAGGTCAAGAGTCAGCAGGTCAAGGCTGGACCCGAGGGTCGTGGAAAACTTGGTGTCGACTGCATGGGACGAGGAAACAACGACATGAAGGACGCCTTTGTCATTGATCCCTTGATTGGAAAGAAGCAGCAGCTTCAGCTCGCCACACAACTATGTCGTATGGTCCTGAAGGTCAACAACGTGATTGTGTCGGGAGCGGATGACAACGACTTTTAGAGTAGATGAGCAATGAATGAATCTAATGCTTGTCTAGTCTAATATTTGAGGGCGGAGGCTATGACTAGTAGATGTCGTCCATGGTATAATTGTCAAAAGCTACTTATCCTCATATCCATTGCATCCCCTTGTACGATTGTGTGTTGGCTGAGATGTTGACGTAGGGCTGACTTGGGTTTGGTGATTGGACAAGATCCCTGCAACTGATCTGGCGGGTCTCGGAGCAACCAGGCTCCTACAGTAGTACATTCCATTGGTTTACATCATCTTAAATTGGCATCCATTACTTGCCATAGATCTTGAACCAAGTGTCTACCACTCCGGAGCATCAGCTTCCAACATACAGGAATACTCTACCCGCCATGTCCGATTTTGGGGCCGAGTCACCAGCTGACGCGAGCACATCTACCGTTGCGGCCAAGCGGCGTCCCATTCCTCGAAAAGGCCACACCAAGTCACGAGCCGGTTGCGTCACTTGCAAGACTCGAAAAGTGAAATGCGATGAAGTCTTTCCCCAGTGTGGACCCTGTCAACGACTGGGCTTGGGTTGCAAGTATCAGAATAAAACGGCGGCGGTGGCTCGACCGCTGCGAACAGCTCCGGCCATGTTTGATGCCAATGACTTGAACTTTTTTCGCCATTTTCTCTTCGACGCCTATCCGCCTCTGCCTATTGACGGGTTTACCGTGTGGCAACAAGCCTCTCAGCTATCGCATGAAGTAGGTCTGGCATAGACACTAGGAGCTTGACTGACAGGGCCAGTATGACTTTTTGCTGCACTCGATGCTCGGCCTCGGAGCATCACATCTTGGGCTACTATCACCTTCTGGATACGAGAGGGCTGCTTTGAAACACAGAGTGACGGCGATCAAGTCACTCAACAATCAACTTTCGAAGCCCAAACTCTCAAAGCAAGATGCCGAAGCTGCATTCGGGGCTATGCTCGTTCTCACCTTTCAGTCGGCATATATGACTGACGGTCTCGTTGACTTTCTCACTATGGTTCGCGGTTGTAAGTCGTCTTTCAACTGTGCAGTCTCAAGCTCATGGCTGTAGGCTGGCTCGTTGGCAACAATTCCGTTCAAGATCTAGAGACGACCATCTTCAAGACATTTGCCAGAGCTACCTACCTCGAGAAGGTCAAGGAACTGGTGCAGTTAGACGAAACAGATCAATGGCTCGACGCTCTCGTCGCCGAAGAGTTCTGTGCGAGCATAAAAAGAATTGGACCGTTGTGCAAAAGCGTCCCAGAGCTGCGTTATCTGGCGCACATGCAGAGGATTGCAACTCTAGCGCTGACAGATCCCACCGAGAGTATGGCTCCTCCCCCCATTCTGGAATTTGGCTGATGTTCAGGCTATAACGAACTCTCATTCCTCTACGATGGGCTAGGAGACCTCACAACCACCGAATTTGCGTCATTCATCGACCCGCAGAATTATGCCTCCCAGCTGGTCATTATCCATATGCTTATACTTGGTTTTGTCATGGGGCGCAAATCGGTTGACCAATGTGGTCAGACCGAGTTGGGCAAGAAAGGCACTGATTGCAGAAAGGTCATGTCCAAAATGTGGATCGAACAGATGCTCAAGAGACTTCCTGCCGAATACCACGAGTACGCCGAGTGGCCCATGAGATTTATTCGGACCTTTAACTACTCGTTCGAGAGCAATGGTGAGGTTTGGAAGCCGTTCTCGCTGAGCAGTGGCAAGGTAACTTGGTCTGAGACGGACACGTCATCGTTGATCGAAATGTAAGTCTATAATCCTGGCCTATGAACTACCTAAACTGAGTCTTTGTAGGGATCATGATACAGATAACGCCCAGGCTCGGCCTTAATACCTTTACCTCAGCCAGCCCTGAACGACGCCGCACTTTCTCTAGTTATTGACTAACCAGCATCTGCTCGATAATCTACTCCTTGGCCTCACCTATACTCTGAGGCCTATTGACTTGCCCAGTCTATACACGTCTTTCGGCCAGCTCAACACTATCCTCAGATTCCGTGGCCTTGCGTCGGGCACCGTGGCTCCCAAGATACCGACTAGGGTGGTAGATGCAGAAGATTCCAATGGCACCAATCATGGGCAAGCACTCAAAGACCCAAAATAGCCATTCGTTTCGGAATGCATATCCATTCATCCCTTCAGCGAACTCGCACACTCGGTAAATACAGCGGATCTATTCTAGTTAGCGCACATTTACAGACTACGCAAATCACTCACCATGATCAGAGAACTAGAAACGTAAACGGCGAGCACCACCTTTTGCCATCCCTGGGGTGCATCACTGACAGCCATGCGGTTCGCAAGGACGTGAAACCGGCGAAAGACGCAGAGAAAGAGCGAGAAGGCGACGAGTTGGAATGCCAGCCCCCCGATGAGCACGTTTCGACCAATCCTTTCCATATCACCCTGCCAGTTGTCTGAACTTGCAATTCCAGAGCCACTTCCTTGAATGAGAAATGCAACGATATCGCAGGCGACGAAAATAGGAGTGAGCCGTCGGCCTGGGATCTTGAGTACACGATGGTTCGACGAGGGAAGTACGGCAAGAATGAGTCGACTGATGAGGAGGTAGTTGCCGGCGGCAATGAAGACGGGGGCGAGTACCGTGAAGGTGAGGGTCATGACAAAGGGGCCCTGAAATGTTAGCGAGGAAGAGACGTGGATACCAAACTCACTATCTCAGACTGGTTCTTGGTGGAATACGTCCGGATGATGTAGGCGGCGACTTCGATGGCCGAGCCTATAACAACGACAAGGAAGAACCAAGCTCGATACTTGATGAGGGTGAGGTACGACATGACGATAAAGATGAGGCTGTACACGATGGTACCGATCACGGCTAGGGCAAAGGATGGACTGTACATCCAGATAGACTCTTGATCCGCCATTTTGGTTGATAGAAAGATTGCAAGTAGATTTTGACTCTGTCGACTCTTATCAAATGAATTGTTTGGGCAATTTCCTTGTTCTACAACTGACTTGTCGGCAACTCGGCCGCCGTTCTATATACTCTTCCAATATCATGACCACGCATTGTGTCGGTTTGAAAGCGAGGAATACGTTGCTAAGCCTGAAGCTATTCGCAATTTGACGCCCGGGATCAGCATCCTGGATAGAGAAAAGGCCTTGGGTTGGCGCAGGTACGCCGCTCTGTAGCCGACTTGCGCGGCCTACGGGTGGAAAGCGATGAAAGCGACGTCAGAAAAAGCGATGAATACGAGAGCCAATCAGCGTGCAGGGCTGAAATAAGGTGCATTTAAGGAGATGAGCTTATGACGAAGCATATCTCGAAAGACATCTCTGCAGCGCCAAAGGATGAGTTTTTGGCTGAATTTGAAACAGTAGGCTTCGTTTATTGTCTTTGGACGTCACCGATCACGGGCATAAAAAATTACTCCGGCTCGCATCTGAGATCTCAAGCTGCATTCCTAACAAGATCTTGAGGCTCACATGTTGAAAAGACCCTGATTTTGACGACGTCTAATTGACATCAAAGCCCGGCAAAAGTGACAGACACAAGGGACAGAAGCAAGGACCGAGAGGCATTCGGAGCCGAGGCGACGTGGGCCCTCACGCGATGAGGGCATTCACATGGACGCCGGTAGTCTTTCGATTCCTGTGGGAGCGGTTTTGGGTGAGGTCAGAGGGCATATGATCGAATGATGGTATGCGCTGTTTGCTGTCGTCAACGGCACTCATGATCGAGGGCGTGCGAGACACGAGCGTACTCAGACCCTGCTTCAGGAACTCAGACAGCGGGCCAGCGGTGATGTCAATTGAGGCAGATGATTGGGGTCGGTTGACGTGGGGCGGCGCCTGGCCGTGGTGTTGAGATGAGGCCGTTCTGAGACTGACTGCCGAGATGGAGGCGTGACCAAATCTGGGTCACGACTAAGCGGCATCCAGCACAAGCACAGCACAGCCTGGTTATCCTCGGACGACGGACCGAAAGGAGAAGAAGAGACTTGTTGGCGATGCTCGAGGTGAATGCCGATGGTTGGATGGCAGGATGACTGCAGGCTGCATCCGCGGGCGGGCCGTCTGATGCTGCTCCGTTTTCTCCTGAGGCATGTATGTGCTCCCTAGTAGGTATCCATCTCCCTTTTGAAGCATGTGAGATGCTTGCTGTTGATGGCCCTCTCACCGTCATTCTCAAGTCAGCTCGAGGGTATCACCAGCGACACCTCAGCAGGCAGCCTCGTTGCGGCGGTGCGTCACACACACTGCCACGGTGTAGAGCGGCCGCATCATCTGGGGGGACACGGCGCTTGAACGGGGCACCGTCGACTGCGGCGCGTACCGTCGTCGGACCGTCAACAACTACCGGTGGGAGGCTAGACTAGTTTGTTGGTTCGGTCGACATACGTGGAAAACGGCCCGTCAGCTGGAGGAGGGGGCCATTCATCCTCACCGACGTTCTGTCGCGGGAGCTGACTGGAGCGCCATTGCCACTGCTGGGGGCATGTGAGTGAGTCAACAGCAGCGCTGGTGTTGCTGTACATGCAGGCGACGATGGCGTGCATCCCGGTTGCATGGGGGGATCTGGAATTCAAAACTGTCGCCGTGGATGAATTGTTTATGGCCTGGGACAGAAACGGTGGCAATACTGTGATTTCACCGGATTGTTTGGGCAAGAAGTGCAAATACATTCAACAGTCGGATATGCCTGAATACCTATCTACTTACTTAGTGTATAAGCCAGTGAAGCTGAGCGGCAGGCGAGGCGTCAAGTCTTGGCTGGGACAATGCACAGCCAGGGCAACAAACAAAGACGGCCCAGAAATAAACAAACCGTACAGTTAATCCAGAGTCAAATACGCTGGCAATAAAATAAAACAAAATAAAACTCGATAAAATAAAATAATAAAATCAACCACCGCCTCGGGGAAGCAGCCAGCCGCACCGGGTTCCCGGGCCTCACCGCCCACTGTGGCCTCTGTAACAGGCCGCCAGGTGCTTAATAACAGGGCCATTAAGCCTGGTCATCTGCTCGCCAGATGCTGAGTTGGCATCCCACGTCCTCCGGCATCCATCCATATCACCAACGCACACGCCCTTCCCACCATCTCCAGTCACTAGGTAGGGAATTAATTTATTTTAATTTTTCCCTTTGTCTCTTGGTTCTCCCCGGGATTTACTGCACACCATCTCTCTGGCTGATGGCATCTCTGGAGCCTCCATCATCCACACCTTAAACAAGGTGTCCCCCATTGTCGCACCTGTTGGCGCTTTGTTTGCCTATCACAGGCCAACTACGGCATCTGGTCCTGCGACGAGCCGTGGGGAGTGGGGAGACGGCCAGGAGAAAATGGGCGTTTGGATACAAAACAGAGATATCACAAACGCAGGCATCATCACGATCAGGGCGTCATCCCACCGATGCCGGCTCCTGGCTTGTTCTTGTGCTACTTCCACCACATAATACCTACATACATACATACAGTACATACATGGGACGTGGCGGCCCAACCCCAACCAGGACAGGCCATGCAGGGCTGTCAAGTGTCATTGTCAATCGGTCCCCCTTTGATTGTCCTTTTGATTGATACATGGCTTTCTTTTCTTTTTCTGCCTTCCTTCTCGGCCTGTTGGAGGGAAGAGCCGTCCTTCTCGATGCTCACCAGATCAAACCGTGTCTGGCTGATGGCATTTCCCTGTGTGCCACGACAGCACCGCCTCGTATTGTGCTATACCAACATGCTATCACATCTTCTGGTGGCCGAGATGGTTGCCAATCGTCTGATCATCCATTTCAGGCCGCGCTTTCAACCTCTGATCTCGAGATTGTCGGGCATCGCCAGCAATCACAAGCGCCTCAATCGCCCTCGCCCTCGACCTTGGCCCCCAGGGCCCTCTGGCACGCCAGCGCGTCATGACTCCTAATCAACTTGTGATAGATCTCAGCCGCTGCGGCTTGCAACGTCCCTCCCCGTTGCCTCCCTCGAACCCCTGTCGCCGTCGACGCCGAGTACCACTCACCTACTGGTCCATCCCGTCTATACTTGGGCATATCCTGTACAGTGCCTTTCACCTCCGACGATCTGTCAGCCACAGCCCCGCGAGGCACAACCCCGTGACTCCCCCCAGAAGTGCCATGTTCTCTCATCTCTCAGTCGCCCGCGGCTCTCTCCAATGATGTCGACGCATCTCTTCACGGGCCCGTCTGCCCCAGGCGGATCCAGACGCACGGCTTCCCGGCGGCTTCGCGCATCGAGTCGCTGCTTGGTGCCGCGACCTCGCCCTGCACGCAAACCGCGCCAATGTATCCGTAAACTCGATCGTCGATGCGGCCATGATCTTCAGAGGGGACCGCAGCTGATAGTTTGCGGTCCCTTGCCCCTGCCGTGAGACCGCAGCTTGCCTGCGGTCGAGTCTAGACAAACATTGCCCCGGCTTACTGCGTTTGTCTTTGATATCATCCGCGTGGTCCGTCTTGTGCGGCCAAACTGTTCGACGATACGCCCTGTTCCGGTGGGACGGATACCAGCCTGCTCTGGCAGGTTACGCACAAACCCTCAGCCAAGGGCGATGGGATTGTCCTTGCCATTTGCCCCTGGAGGGGAATGCTCAAATCTTGGACGACGCTGGAACCATTGGTAGGTGCGCTGGGGTTGATGCGAAAGGTCTAGAAACAGAATTGTTACGGCAACGCATTGTAGTTCTCTCGGGTTTGGGGTACTCGTTTGTTTGTGCCTGGACCGTTGACTGGCTGAAGCAGTGTCTTTGTGCGAGCTCAGCTCTAACACGACATCTGGCCGACCACGAGCTGTCTTCCAGCACCCGCGCGTTGAGTGTTATCAAAACATCATCCATCGTGAACTTTGATAAAGCCGTCAACTGGGCGAGCTAGGGCTTGGCAATTTGTCCTGGCACAGCTCGTCTGGATTTTGCCCGGGTGTTCCGGGCACCGTCAAAGGTGCCAATTGGATAATACTGCTTTGACTCATTCTGAACCTAAAGAGTCAACTAGCCCATGAGTCAAATACGATATACAATGAGTTAAAACGCCCAAGATTCGGCCATGCGATCTCTATTCGGTAGGCGCGCAAATGATGCCCTGTGAGTCACTCACTAATTGCCAGATTCGGTTGCTCACGTAAGGAGCAAATCTACGAGACTGTGGGGAAGCTCGCCACTCCATCATACAACATCACGATAATAAAATAACGACTCTTCTCAGCAGCTTGACGCATCTTCAACAGGCAGAGCCTTGCGCATTCAGTTCGCTACTAAAGTTCTTTATTGTTTTTTTTTCTCGCGGCGTTAGGATTCTTTTGATATCACTCACTCGGACATTGCAACCGACACCAACACCATACTGAACACATCTCGACCAGGCCAACCATCATGATCTCTACAAAGCACGAGCAAGGCTCACCCCGGACCCGTAAACAGGCCGTGGCTGAAGCCTCGCCGTCTCGCATCGTTTCCAAGCCGGTGCCACAGTCACAGGCCCAGGACCCCAGGACGTACCAGATCGAGCAGCTTCGGCGACGCTACTCGCCCAAGGAGTCGACAGCTCCGGACGGCGCAACGTCGCTGTTGTTCAAGATGAAACCCTCAGATCCCGACTTTCCGTTTGAGTTGGCCCACCTCGAGTGTGATGTCCACGTCCCGCAGGCATATCCGGATGAGAAGCCGGTATTGCACGTGAGGAACAAAGACATCCCAAGGGGATTCGGCATCAACATCGAGAGGGGATGGGACGGGCTTGTGGAGGAGAGGCCTGAGGCTACTTTGCTTGCTCACACACGTGAGTTGGACAAGAATTTGGAAAGGTTCTTGTCTGAGCAGAAAGCCGAGACAGTCAAGCTCGTGACCTTCAGAGACACGAGACACCTGGAAGCACAGGAAGCAAAGGCACAAGAGGCAAAACAGCCTGAACCAGTTCAGCCTGCTAAGCCCACGTCGGCGCCAGCGCCATTGCCCTATATTCCAGAGCCGTCGTACACAAAGGAGGAAATCGCCGCTGCCAAGGCTCGCCGGGCCCTCGAGGTTCGTCAACTTGAAGCGCGGATGAAGAGAACACAAGAGTATCGCCGCTCACCAGACGGTATTGTGTACACTCTTCCCCTTGAGCCGCAAAGGCGGTCGGAACTACCACCGGGGCTACAATCAGTGAGGAGTCTTCATCTGATCATTCCCCTCATCTATCCACTACAGAACCTCCGAATTCAGCTTAACAACGTTGAATCGGAGGATGCCGAGCCGGTGGAGGATCTCTTTTGTGAGAAAGCGGCGGCCCAACATCAGATGACCCTCATGAGCCATCTGAATTACCTTGCGCAAAACATTCACAAACTGGCCAAGCAGGCCCAGGCTCAAGTGCAGACTCAAGCACCCGAACTTGAACCAGCTGTGTCAGTTACTAAAGGCCAAGAACAAGAGGCGACCGAGCCCGAATCGAAGCCCGGAAACGGCCATATTCATGTTATCCCGCGACCTCCGGAGTGGAGTTATGTTTATGGAGATGACTCGGAGGATAGCTCTGATCCCGATAACAACGACGACGGTGGTGTTGCACTAGAAGAAGAAGAGGCTCACGTGCCGGGTGAAACCCCTGAGCGCGGTACCATGATGTCGTTTCCCTCTATCGAGATGCACAATATTGAAATTCTCCAGGTTTCTGTCTTGAGCATCAGTGTCAAGTGTGAGCGGTGCAGAACGGTCAATGAGGTCTCGGGCCTAAAGCCCGACGTCGAAAAGGCTGCAAGCTGCAAGAAATGTGCTACGCCATTTGCCGTCAAGTTCAGACCTACTCTGGTTCACGAACATTCATCGCGGGCCGGCTTCCTCGACCTCTCTGGCTGCAAGATAGCAGATATGCTTCCCAGCACATTCATTCCCACATGTGCAAGATGTTCTACTCCTAGTCCTGGTCTGGTCTCGGTTCGGGGCTCGACGGTCACAAACGTCTGTCGGGACTGTCACGGCCACTTTACCTTCAAGATCCCCGAGGTCAAGTTCCTCTTCATCACCCCCGGCTCGCTCCCCCCTCCGGCGACGGGCCCGCGGCGGAAGCAAGAGAAGCTTGGCCTTCATGCGGGCCAGCCGCTGCCGAACCGGGGAACATGTCCGCATTACCGCAAGTCGTACCGGTGGTTCCGATTTTCGTGCTGCAGCCGCGTGTTCCCGTGTGATCGTTGCCACGACGAGGCTCAAGATCACATCAATGAGTGGGCGAACCGAATGATCTGCGGTTGGTGTAGCCGTGAACAGAACTACGCTGTTGAGGCATGCGGTTTCTGTGGGAGGAGTGTTATTGGGCGGAAGGGCAGAGGGTTCTGGGAGGGCGGCAAAGGGACGCGGGATCAGAGAATGATGAGTCGAAAGGATCCAAGAAAGCACAAAAGGTTGGGTGGTTCAGCAAAGGAGAGCAAGACCTAGGGGTGATATTCGGCGGCTGTCTGGTAACTTGAAGCGCTTGGCTGCTGTCCGATGCCGGTGTCAGCTTGATGTGACCCCAAGAAGGAGTCGCTGGCTAATCACATGGCGGGCTCACTGATCTTCCGTCACCTGGCCAGCGGCTACCAGCCGCCGGCACTCAACAGCTAGACTAGTATCGCAACCACCAAAAGAAAGATTGTCGCCGTTTCGAAAGCGGCCAGACACCATTTTGGCACATCTCGTGCATGTGTAACGAAACACAAAGAGTGGGGGCGACACGACCAGCTTCTGTGCTCCTTTGTTCTATTCTCGTCATGTCCTCGCTGTCAACGAGATCTGATTTGAATGCGTCGTCATGGAGTGCTACATTGTGTGACAGGGCGTTCGTGTGGTGAGCGACAAAGGGCAGTCGTCGGTGATGATTTGTTGGACGGGGTGTGGACAGGCGACCAAGTATACATGGTTGTGTTGGGTTCCAGCCAAAGAATCGTAACTGGCTGTCGGTGGAGGAGAAAATCCAAATGTAAATCATTAATCAATTAATCAATTAAATATTGTAACATATTTATCTGTTTCACATGCAAATTCAGACCAATAACACGGTGGCCATAGTAAGCTTGTTACATGTGCTCCGCGGCCATTGATAGAGTACATTGTTTGAATTCTCCAAGTAGGTACCTAAAGTACCTAGGAACGTACCGCGGAAATTCGGAGGTTATCTAGCAGTGAGATAGAAATGCGAAGAGGGCATCGATATTTGTTGGGTTTGTCCTTGGCCCTGCCTTGTGATCTGTAGCATGCGGGTTTATACCGAGTGAAAGCTGGGTGATGATAGACTGGCGTAATAGTGAGCTGGCCGAGAGCGCCATGTTGACATCTATGGGGATCATACGAAAGAGCAATGATATCCGTCAAGAAGCGTAACCAAAGAACACAGGTACTCTTCTAGACCGTACCAATGCATGCTGGCTTAAGGGAGCCCTTGAGGGAACCCTAGTTGCGGATCCGTCCACGACCCCGAGGTTCAGTAATGAGGTCCGAGTTCAAAGGTGCTCGGTCCACGTCTGCTCGGTCATTTCAACCGACGCTTTGCACACATCAATGGTGGTGTGAGTTGGGCGGTTCTGCGACTGTAGTGTGTCAATAAGTGGAACGGATTTCCAAACTCACCTTGCGCAGGCACACCGGATTGATAGACGTGTGCATCCTCAAACGTACGACTTCCAAAGGCAAAAGCCAAAGAGACGCCATAACCAACCGTTAGTGTTCCTAGATTGGATCAGTCAGGGATGGCAGCCGAGCAGGGACGTCCCGCGCGGGATGGATGAACTTTCTGGTCAAGTCTGGGCTGAGGCGTGGGATGTGGCGAGATGGGCGACAAGGCACTTGTAGATAAGAAAATTGTCAAAGCGTTGTTTCTGGAACAATGGACCATGGCGCATGCACAACCCATGATTTGGTTTTTGTGTCGCTAAAGACATTGCTGGATGTATGTAGCATGAGCAAACCATCTTGGGCTTTGTCGCAACGCGCATGATGCAGGTACGGTGTTGATCGGCGGTTTGGCCTTTGGCAAGGTCATCAATGGCCGGACTACTACATTGCTTTGCAACTAGGCTGATTTCCTTGCGATCGTATTCACATATCGCGTAGATGTAACGTGGACATACAGGTCAACCCGCTCAGGCAAGAAACCGCCGGCCAATGCGATGCCGTACCAGATTACCCCACAGCCGTCAACCACGGGCACACCCTGTCTGCAGGCGTCACAGGACCTCCCTCTGGACCCCTTTAAGGGTGTTTGTAGCTGAGGCCATGAGAATCGACAGAGGATCCATTTCCCCCGCTCGAAATGATGCCACACTTGGGCATTGTCGTCATCAACAGGCCTCAAGATGTCGCTGCCGATTGGGGGAGAGAGTGTGTGCCCTTGGTGACAAGATTGCGACAATGCGACAATGCAACAATGCCCGCAAACTCAAGCTGCCAATGCATTGTCAGCCAAGTTTGACAGCCAAAAAGGACAACGTGACGCTCGCCTAGCGCGCCCATATGTGCCACACGTCGAGTGCCGATGCTGAATGGTTCAGAGAGCCCTGACGAGGCGCTTCAGTGTGCGCGGAGGAGCGGGCGGACGCGCCACGGACCGTCACCCGCCATCACGGGACCTTATTATCGTTATGTGGCTGGACGCGGATGCGATCCGCGGTGCCCTGAATGGAGCTTGCTTGGACGTATTGTCGATCAAAAGCTCAGCAAAGCCTCAGACGATATCGTGAAACCAGGGCCATGGTGAGGAGGAAACTACCTACCTATGTAGGTAGGTAGGTACTTTGACGAGTCAGAGCGGAGGTGTTAATGCAACAAGAACGGGAGTTGACAGACGCCTCTGGATGGATGGAATGGAAGGAATGAACGACGCGGTACCTGCTTGCGGTGTTTCACCGGCCGACCCCCAACCTCAGGGCAGCTCCAGGCGAAAGCACCTCAGGCCTCAGGCACCTGACGGGAGATGCAAAACGTCGACGACACTGCATCTGCGTACGTACATCAATTATTGATATCCTACCTGAGTCGCCTGCCTACCTATCTCACGTCGCAGCCGTCGCACCAGAGAAGCATCCATCGTCGGTCAACCTTCTTAGCATCGTCAACGCTCTCCCCCGCTGCCACGGCGCCCCCGGCGTCCAAACACACTCACACGTGCGCGCCATGACCCCCATTTTCTCGATTCATCTGATGCCCCTGGTCGCGCCAAATGATGGTCCCTAATGCTTGACTCGAGGCTGCCCGCGGGTGGTCTTCCGGCGCCGGGCGACCCCTGAGGTGGCTGGGTCATGGGTGTCTTCTAGAAGCCATGAAATTGCCCGTCAGCCAGGTTCTCGGTGGGTTGATGCCCAGCATTTTATCATTTAATCATTCTTTATTTTATCTCTTTTAACCGATGCAAACGGTGGCCTGATGGCTTTGAAACGGTGGCCGTTTGCTTTGACAGATTATCGCCCGTATCTTGAGGGCACGAGAGTCATGTATGTAGTCTACAGAGGACACACAGAGATTTGTACTAATCAGGAACAGTTGTTCGTTCAGCAAACTGGAGCCTCACGATGGTCTCAACAGTGTGGATACGACATGCACATGTAGAAGCACAGAGGCAAAGCCGCAGCCCACTGCAAAACGCTGACCGTTTCCGTCAAGAGAAGCAGAGAACAATAAATCATTTAATTCAAAAATGCAAAACCAAAACGATAAATTACATGCCACCGCCCATAGGCTCAGTGCATCACCCTGGTTGGTACCTGGCTAGCACCCCCAACCTTCTTCCTTCGCCTCCCTGGTTCGATGCGTTGCCAACCCGAGACCTTAGACCCATGACCCCGCTGTCGGAGCCAAAACCCGGGAGACCGTTGACCAGGCTTTTATTGCTGCCTGGTAACGAATAGGCGAATTGTCCGGGGTTCACCTGATACCGTGATTGGATCTCCTCTATCTCGTTGCTCGGTAAAGTGAGGAGCGAGAGCAGCCTCCAGGATTGTGACCCAGTCGCTGGGTTCGGCTTGCCGGGGACTCTGGATCCGTATCAAGAGACGTGATTTCTTTTCTAATGAGCGTGCTCCAAGGCGTTCCGGCAGTTTTCGATCGACACTACTGACCCTGATCCAGCCGACCAACCCTTGGGCTCCAACGACAATGGGTCTGAGTGCCGTCGCCTTGGTACGCCAAAGGGTATCATTCAGTTGGCCCAAGCCTAGCTCAAGTCCCGGAGAACACGGTCATGTTGGCCGAAGCGATGTTCCTAGGTCACAATCCCGTCTGCTCGGGTTCAGAGTTAGCATCCGATACACCCTGGTGGGTGTCGTCCCGACGATCCATGACTATCGGAACCACCCCTAGGCTCGGCCTATCGCCGTGTCCCCGAATCCGGTGCTTGTTTGCTCAACATGAACTGCCTGTGCATTCTTGGGAAGTCTAGGGCACTTGGCAAAGATGCCCAGGCAAACGCTAAACCAGGCAATGCACCACCTGTCACCCAAAGATACTTGAGAGCTGTCACCACCGCCTCGGTTACGAGTTCATGGCTAAATCTACCCTGCTTGACTGAGACCTTGATAAGTTTCATGGCATTGTTGACGAGGTCCGTGTCCAGGTTCATGCTTTTGGGCTCCTCTACGAGTTTGATGGACAAGACGCTGATCCCAACAGCGATCCCTAAGCATTAGCCCAAAGTCCTCAGGACATATATCATGCTGAGAGTATGCCCAACGTCGACTTCAATAACGGTGGCCTGAACACCGATCGACATGACCGGAATCAGTATGCCCATTGCCATGCCCAGAAATAAAATGATCATGATGGTGACACATGTCGAGGTATCTTGGTCCAGGATGGTTATGACCCCAAGGATGATGACAAGATGGCCCCAACCAACCACCATGAAAGCCTGATATTTGCCAGTCTTGGGTACAAATACTACCACGATGGTAGCCATCGGTGCCACGGCCACGGTTGCAGGGAGTGCCCACACTCCCGCCATTAGGGGGCGATTTGCCCTTCACGCAGAGGAAGAAGACGGCGAGATAGTACAGCGCCATCCCCATACGGATGCCATGGATCACTAGCAAAATGTAGGATCGTTGAGCGATTTTGGAATAGACTGGGTCGGAACATGAGCTTCTTCGCTACCCTCTCGTATGCTCCCAGGATCGCAAAGCAGGAGTCTGAGACAACCACCAAGCTAGTGACTTGAGGTGATTTCCACGGATATTGAGAACCACCCCAGGCCAACGGCAGCAGAATAGAAACAGAAGATACCACATAAAGAGCAGTACCAATCTAGTCGATATTGTTGACCAGGCGCCAATTACGTTGGTCTTTGTCGTACCCCGACACGAAGACGGCCCCTATGAGGCTCCTACCGAGAAGAGGAAGAGTGCACTAAAAGATCTACCGCTGCTGTCGTTGTCAGCTAAGACTACTCCTTCATTGTCCATCTAGGCAATGCTTACACATTGCGAATCTTCATCCTTGACAAAGGCGCCCCTAACGACAGGTCCAGCAATTACCCCAAGAGCCCACCACACGTTCTGGTACGCAACCCATCAGGAACCCTCACAGATCGGAAACATGTCTGCAAGTATCATGCCCGATAACGCCTGGGGCCCTCCCGAACCAATGTCTTGCATTGCCCTCCCTGCCAAGAGCATCACACTGGTGCTGGTTGCGCCACACACGATCGTTGCGGTGACAAATATGACGAGGGATGCAATATACGCGGGTCTCCGACTGATAACATGGGCGAAGTCGGCAAAGATGGGTTAGGCTATAGTTGTGGTGAGTAAGAAGATTGAGCCCATGCTCAGGCTCTCGGAAAAGGACGCGTCGAGCTCTTGGGCAATGGCCTAGAACTTGTCAGGTCAACATTTTAGCATCTAGAAATGGCGACGAAGGACTTGCTGGAAGAGTGATACATATACATGTCGCATCGAACGCTTGGACGAGAGCGACGGTATTCATCACCAATAAAATCCTTACTTTCCGAAGGGCACTATGCTTCCGAGTCTGGACGACTACTGCACCACTGCACCTCGCAGAGACGCCAGGGTCTTGAGATGCCATGGCTGCTGAGCTGCCAGTGAAGACTCGAAAATCTAACATGGACAGACCAGATACATCTCCTCGACCCCTCGCACATACTAAAAGCCAATTATTGATATTTCCGAGAAGAAACCAAGGACAGCACGGCATCATCAACACCAAGGCTGCCACGAGCACCAGATCTTTCACGATGGAAGACACATCCAGAACCATTTCTACGGAGCTATTCGGCGGCCCGGTACTTCTTGTGGCTTCTTCATGTCAACCGTCATTTATTGGTTTATATCCATCGTCATCGAGTATCTTTCCCAGATATATATATATACCAACCGTACACGAACAACCATAAAGAGGGAGCAGAACCATATAATATCGAGTGCCACCAGCTGAAAACAAAGACGGGTGGAATCGGTCATTGCTCTTCTCCATAGATATCCAGCTGAGCTATCTAGATTACTCTCGTGCGCTTTGGGTTGCTCAGCTCTGTCTGAATATCTATAAATCGGTGTTGTTTGTGTTTTTGTCCTCCGTCGTAGGTTCGACCTTACTCGCGAGATGGCCCGTCTTGTCATGTAGGTCATCAAGCTGCTGTTCCATCCAGTCCCGATCGGTCTTCAGTTTCTTGACTCTTTTCCGGAGCTCAGAGCATTCGGCTTCTGATTTTTCTTTGTGTCTCTTGAGTGAGTTCTTGACCTGGGCAAATCATGCTGTTAGTGTATCTTGAGCCTCAACGGGCTCTACGGCGGACCTACCTTGGTAAGACCATGTTCCAGGCGGTCGGTGTCGTTTTTCGAGTCGGCCAGCTGTTCTTCAAGCTCGTCTTGATGTGCCTCCAAAGAGTCCAGTCGCTTTTTGATCAGAAAGTTGCCCTGTTGCTCCGTTTTCATGTCCTCGAGCTGGGCGGAAATCTCCTCCTTTTCTTGCTGGAGCGCTTGGAGGTTGGCTTCGCATTGTCTGAGCTGCGCCAGAAGCTGCCTCTCTCTCTTAGGGGCACCCTTTTGCGTGCCATTTCTGACTTCCGCAGGCGTATCCTTCAGTTTGGACTCTTTCATGTTCGCTTGCGAGGACTCGAGATGAAGAGGAGTCAGGGGTGAGGAGGCGAACGACTGGAGATGGAAGAGATCTGTAGAAATAGCAAGGAAATACAATTGATGCGAGAATTGGTAAGAGATCGATGGATGTTCTCCTTGTTCTAATTCCCGAGCACTGCCTGTGATTCACTGCCGGCTGGGCTGTTTGGTTTGCTTGCCAGCTGCCAGGCACCTGCAACAACAGGCCTTTATTTCTCTTCGGCAACCCACAAGCATTTTCCCTCCTGCTCAATCTTCTTTTTTTCAACAAAAACATTCTCCGCGGACTCCAAGAATCTCTCTGCGCGCCCCCGTGTCCCATTACCTAGCAAAGATCGGAGGCGCACATCGCACTCGTGTCCACCAGTCGTCACCCTAGCAGCATCATGCCAGACAATTCGCCCCAGGATTGTTCCTCGCAGCGCGAGAAAGAGCTCGCGGTAGAGCTGCAGCAAGCAAAGGCGGATATTCACGCAGGCACGCGACGTGAAGTGGAACTGCTTACGCAAATCGTCGATGCTAGAACTACGCTCCTTCAGGCATCCCAGAAACAGATCCAAGAGCTCTCTTCTCAGTTGGAGAGTGTAACGGCGGACCTTCGCTCCTGTCAACAACGTGAGAAGGATCTGCCAGCCCAGCTCAAAGATACTAAGAAGGCGTTGCAAGAGTCTCAAGAACGTGAAAAGCGACTATCGTCTGAGCTTCTTCATGCCAAGTCCAGCCTCGAAGCGTCTGAGAGCCGGGAGCAGCAGTTGACGACTCGCCTTCAGCACGCCAATTCTGAACTCGAGACTGCCAAGAAAACGAAGCCTCAGTCACCTTCTCCCGGTAACAAGCGACCCAGGTCTGAGCAGTCGACGGTGTCACCTGCTATTGGTCCTTCTTCTATGAACGGATCGTCTTCTTGGATGGGGCCACCCGCTACCACAACCCCTTTTAAGAACGCATCGTTTAATTCCCAGGCGGCTCTTGGGCGTGGAAGATCTACCTCCCAGTCCGCTGGACGAGGCACCTAAACAATCTGAATGTTTTTCAGTAGCCTTCCACAGGGTATGGGCCGTTAACATCAATGACGAATAGAGATCTCTGCCCGGCAATACTTGTTAACCTTGTTCACCTCTGCACCAGCTCGGGTTGTCACTGTCCCGGACAACACACCCTCATTACCGACATGGAGAGGTTTTACTGAACAGGGTTGAGGAGACTATCTTCAGATCTGCCGTTTGTTAGAGAAACAGGAAAGGGCTGGGTTTATGTGGACGCAGTTTTGGGGATGCATGCAAACGGGAAGCACTTGGGATTCTGGAAGGGGGTCACACGGGTATGCCAGTCATGATGGATTGTATCCTTAATACTCGTCGTGTATGCTGTGAGGTCTGAAATATCATATTGTTGTCCGCCACCAGCCAATTCTCGCCTCTGTTGATGATGTGTGTTTCACGCTTCTTTCTCCACGGAGCCATTGTTTATTCAATAGCATCGTCTCCATGTATCTAGGGCAGGATGCTACCACCAGCCCAGCGGCTTCTTTCTGCTGTCGCGATCCAGTGGCATAATGGAATTTCCTACTTCTGGGCAATTAATTGGTTTAGTAGCCTCGACGAGTTCAAGTCGCCTTTATAGGTCAATTCTAGTGTTTGGAGACCTCAACGCTTTTCGAGTCAACGACAACCAGATCCCTTGCAAAGCCTTGGTCTCTTTTGATAAAAGACTGCCCTTCCAATAGCGCCGACTTCCTTGATCTTCTTATCTATTTCATTTGAGCTGCCCGTAGAACTTCTCTGGTTTGGCATCTATTGGTAGTCCAATTATGATGTAATCCATAGTTTACAACACAGGTCGGTTTGCTCGCAGCCACTGCTGATCTAGGCTGAACTACTGACTCATTGGCCAATCTTGTCTTTGGTTCCTGGCTAGGCTCAGTGTTACTGTAGTAATTACTGTAGCTGATTGCTTATTTATCGAGCCCATATTTTGTTCTATGCGGGTTATGAGTAGATTATAGACGTTAAGTTCAAGGCAGTGTGACGCTGAGGCAGATTCAAGCAGCTTGACATTGCATCCTTCTTAATGCGACAGGTTTAAACTCATTGTTAAAACTGGACCCTTTACTAATCTATGAAGACCTTGGATGACTGGCTTTGACACTGTGGTAACCTGGCTATCTTTGACGTTACTCTTGATAATGGGCCAAGAAAATGCAGTTGATAGGTTCCTCATGCAGCTGACAGCGCCGAACGGATCAACAGTCACAATGATAAACATGAAAGAAAGTAAGCATCGCATTACGAACTGGGTTCTATTTTTCTCCCCCTACCATCCCCTGTTCTTGCTGCCTATTGCCAATGGCAGCCCAGATGCCTCTGAAGGAAGGAGCTGGTCAGAAGTTCACGGTCAGCATCACGTGGAGAGTCTATCACCAGCGCACCTTCCGATCCAGGGCATACTTTTGAAACCGAGATCGACTGCTGAGCTGTCACTCGGTCCTTCTACCACCTACACCTCAATCCTCAGCCAATCCTTCGGCCAATGCAGCAACGACATGTCACCCCCTACCGTCCCAGCAACTCGAATTACCTACCCCTCACCCAACGCCGCGGGCCGTGGATCGACACTTCACATGGGCGGATACAACCACCACGACTTGATACATCCGCGGTTGAAAGGGCTGCCTCTGGGGTCGGTCCAGGGTTGTCCCTTCCAGGATGGCGGATCCGCGCTCGATCCATCCGCATGAATGAGATGTCTGGGTCCAGGTTTCTCCGCATCACCAGGCCTCCCTCTGACAATCACATGTTGGCTGCCGGCCGAATAAAGAAGCTCAAGCCCGGCATCTATCCTCTTGCGGCCCTCTGATCCGATTCAGGGTCTTTTTACGCGGCATAGTTTCTCCGTCGGCTGACTCCTATCTTCCCCCGGACCAGGGGTGAGGTCACCAGTTTCCAGAACCGCTCACTTGGGACATTGGGGAAATCGGACGAATTTGGGGGCGGGAGTTACCCCAGACACCCATTGCCACAGAGGGTATGTGCGTCCGACATTCGACAACGGGTATGACGTGTTGAAACCAACATCCTGCGGTTGGTCATAGCATGGTGCCATGTCAGATGCCACGATGCTTTGTACAGCCTGGTGTGCCCAGTAAACCTGGGGTAAATGGCCCGATATTCGGGATTCAACTGCTCAGCAAGGGCCTGGCATTGATCTGAACCGCGGATGAAAAGCAATTACTCCATGGTCAGCTGTCCTGTACACTTGTCTGGTACGCATGAACTTTCTCCATCCAGGTAAACCTCGTTTAGAGGTGCTAAACAAAACGGGCGTCCTGCAGGCATCAGCATCGACGACAATGACAACCCTAAGCCATTGCCGATATTCGAGCCTAGGCTAAAGTTAGCAACGACAGCACGGTAG
Source organism: Fusarium decemcellulare (assembly GCA_013266205.1). Lineage (NCBI taxonomy): Eukaryota > Fungi > Ascomycota > Sordariomycetes > Hypocreales > Nectriaceae > Fusarium > Fusarium decemcellulare. The sequence goes on from JAAGWO010000016.1 coordinate 54,544, forward strand.
TGTTTGAACTCCTCTCAGGACCATAACGGACACATACGATTACAGCCTTTTGGCAGCTCGGGAATCCGTAGGCTCCCCGATCGATAAGCTGAAGAGTGCCCGAGCAGTAGCCAGGTCGCGCGACAACTGGCGAATTCCTAGTGTTGTATGATTCTTTCTTCTTGCAGCTCTATACTACGCAGATTGATAGCCCGAATTCCGAGTATTCTTTGCTCGAATAGTCACTAGTTACTCGGGATGGTCAGCACCCAATATTGGTCATCTGGCAGTCATCAAGTAAGCTGGATGCCTAGAATACGCAACTCAGTCAAGCTCACCACTAATCGGACTTAGAGTTCTGATGATCAGCTTTCCTCCTGGTTAACTGAACGCCGTCTTCAACTACTGGCCGTGACACCCTTGCGAACAGCCATCCCGGAGGAACCGTACGGGAGAAGCAAGGCTACAAGTTGCTTCTTCAGACTTTGCGGGGAATTCACCACGTGGCGCTGAAAAACGGTACCTGAGATACCTAAAGAGTCATGAAAAGCGACATTCTTCCAGTTCAGCGCTAAATAGAGAGTTTGAAGCAAGGTTCCCCGAATGGCCCGCCGTCGGCCACTTCACCGGATGTGTCCCAAACAGGCAAGTTTTCGACACCACTTCTAGGTTCAACGCCGGTGCAGAGCCGTAGGTAATGACAGGACATCCATCAGCCACAGCATTCGGTCTCACTTGAGTCGTTTATCATCAGTTCATCACCGTCAGCCTTTCCAGTCGGTGAGACCGTCGGATCCTGTAGCCGCATGCCCACAGAGGTGCCGCAGCCACAAGGCTTGCCGGGCCGACAACTTTGCCTCATGGTTCTCTGAGACACAGACATCCTCAAGAGCCCTACCGCTGGTCACAGCCACGCGAAATTCACGTGTCAGGACGTTGGGACGAGGCTAGAATAGCGCGAAACTGTGGCCAAGCGAGGCAACATTCGGCTCCAATCACCGAACACCATTTCGCACACAAAACTGGAGGCCGTGGGACTTGGTACGCATTTGAACCGACCCGGACCGACAAGAGTTCTGATGAGGGGCCGAGGAGCGCCGTAGAGTCGCCGGGAACACTCACGGAGATGACTGTTATCAACGGAGATACTGGACACCGTCTGGACCAGCGGGGTTCAAGATAGGTCCTGAGCATATCCTGGCTGGTTTCGACGGAGGGCAGCGGGTCTGATGAATGACAGACAGGTTTGTTGATGCCCAACGACCGTTTTTGATAAAGTTTCCAGGACTGATTACGAGGGGGTCAAAGCAGTTTGACACTGAAGATCCCTGAAGAGTTATAGTAAGAGGTTCTCCACCCTGCGAAGCGAGATTGGTCGGCGTGCGCGATAAAACAATTAATGATTTATCTACGAAATATTCCATTTCTTGGCCAAGAAGTATGTATTCACATCCTTCAGTCGGCATATCTCTGCGGGTCGAGCAGGCATCAAAATACCGCGTTGCTTAGCTCGAGTTCCCCTCCTCAGCCATCCACAACAACAATTGGCTTTGCAACTGCCAACACAAGACGGCGCGTGATCAAGAAATATTTCAGTGGGAGGTGGGATCCTTGCCCCACGTGCGGGAGAAGACTTCTAGAAGGTTGGTTTTTGGCGGCTGGTGATTGGCTGGGATGGAGCTGCACACCACCAGCCAGATTTGGTGGGTGGGCTACCAATCCGACAGCCTGAGGTATCGACTCTCGTTGTACTCTTGTACCTCCGACAGCGGCAACACGAAAAAAGCGCGGCTATTGCAGCAGGGTTTCTCAGCAACGGCTGTCGAATCAGAGATTGTGTGATGATGGGCTGCTGACTATTTCCGGATAAAGATTCACCTACAGCCAACGATTGGAAGACGACGACTGTGCTGCACGCTGGGACATTTCACGCTTCCAGCACCAATTTGATAGCACCCGACATTGCATTCCACGATGACCACGAAATTACAATATCCTTCGGCAAGACCCCCGTCGGCCGCGTGATGCCCTGCGCTGCGGAACCGGGGCAGGCATCGAATCTGGGAATTCCGGGGTGTAGCACACAAGACCCCAGATTATGACGTAGGGCTCGACACTGACCCCAGATCTCGATGTCAAGTCGATTGATGGTTCACAGGCAGAAGATCGATATCATGGATGGTTGCGATGTCGACCAAGAGATGGCGATTGACAGCTTTGGATCGTCGTGACGTGGATTGATCAACGGCTTGATCTGGGTTGTTGCCCTGGATTGAGGCATCGCGTGCCCTTATTCTCTCACACCACAAACTTTCAGGATGGATGCAAGCAGGTAGATGCCTATTCGGGCAACTGTCAAGAATTTGACAACCTGACACCTTTCTTGAGCGGTCTCGATACACCATGAACCGTTTGTTGACCGTAACGACCGTAACGTTGGCGTCGCGTCTCATCAACGGCTCGTTCAACCAATGCCCGCAATGTCGGTGAACCTACAGAAACATCTGCATCAACAAGACGACAAGACTGCGTCAGAAGCGCACCCGAGCGCGGCCTTGAACGGCATCTTTCGGTAAGTGCAACAGCGTCATCAAGACTCCTCCGAATCGTCTTCGTCGCCCTGCCACTGCTCCGTAATTTCTCGTCCCCGTGGGCGCAGTTCCGCTAACCCCAGCACACCGTTCAACCCTAGCGGACACCCCGGCCGGGGATCGTTCCGGTAGCCAAAGTCTAATGCGAATGGAACAGGTTGCATTTTAATAAATTGATTGAATTAATTAATTGCAGGAATTCTTGATTTTCTGGCAGTCGAAAACGGAATGCATTTACGGGAATTGGAATCGGGCGCGATCAACCTTGAGTCTAAAGGCGCGACTCATGCAAACGATGTCATAGTCCACGAGGAATTCCTGCCGTTGCCAGCGAAGGCTTCCCGGCTGAAGGTTGATCAGGTCACAGGGCCTGTAACTTTTGACAGCCTCGCGCCCACGTGAGGCATAGACACTTTCTAATGTCAGCCATGTCGGCGTGTCTAGATCTGTCGGCATTCCTCCGATTCAGGGCATGTCGAGGTGCTGTAAGAAGCCCCTGTGACAAGCGACAGCTGTCCTGCAAATGACATGGCTTGGCAGGATCTACAGCACGACACGTTGGAGCTATCGCAAGGTCGGTCGATGGTTGACGTGATGCGTCAGGGACAGCAGACCAGCAGACGCACCACCCATGAAAGACTTTTTCCTTGACTCTTTCTGCCTCATTCTGCCTGTATGCATCGTGCGTCAGGGACCAGGCTCTTGATGAAGCGGTGAAAGATGTTACACCCACACATCCTGGACATCTGCCATATCCCGCAAAACATCAAAGACGGTCAAGTAAGCCCTTGACGCCCTCCGCATTGCCGCAAGTGCCTGGGGGAAACGGAAAGAGACCCTTGCTGCATTGATTGCTTAAGCCTGCTGAGCTATGTAGGACGGACAATTCAAAAGCCACGTCCAGCGCAGGCGTGCGCCCAAACCCCGGATTCCGAGAGCAGCGGATCCAGCCCGAACCTCGGTATGGGGCGGACGCGGAGACGCGGAGAGCAGACCGGGTGCCCCACTCCGCCGAGGACGGACAAGTTCCGACATGACCCGACGGAGAAGGACCAACTGGCTGATGACTGCGGTGCCTCTGCCTCTGGGCGCGTATAAGTGCGTGAGGGTGAATAATACGTCGGTAAGGGCTGAGATTGCCGGACCGTTGAATTAGTTTGAGAAGGCTTATGATGGTGGCATTGAGGGGCTAACGGAGAGATGCCGACGGCTATGAAGTTGTACCCCAACAAGCCAAATTGCAGCTCTAGAGGCAGCTCGGGAAGCAATTCAACCGCGTACGGCAAACATAGAAGACGTCGGAAACCACTGACAGCTCAAACAATCAAGATTGGCGGCATCAAGGCAGGGTCCTCTCCACATTCTGGAAGCATCGCAACGCATGCAGGGACCATGACCGAGTTTGTTTCCGATCGGTAATTGCGGGCAGGTGGTTTGGCTTATTCCCATCCTATTACCTACCCCAAGAAAACCCATCAATTAATTCACTCGGGCGACATTATGCACAGCCGGCAAAAGGCTTTGGCGGTGGGCAAGTGCAGTTCTCACCGCCCGAACATGTGCCTCGTTTTAACCGGCACTTGGTTTAGGCTGAAGAGCCGAAAAGACGGTGCCTCGTCTGGCAGTTAACCGCTCCATAAAAAAGAAGCACCAGGAAAAAGAGGCTTCTGAGTCAGAAAACGCCCCCCCAATAGGAAAAAGGAACGTAAAACCCGACAGAGTGAATCTCCCTTCCAGCCACACACGCCCCTCCCTGGCGTCTTACTACGTAGTAGTGCCGTTTTCTCGATCCGCGGGCCAGGGCAAGGGGAGAAGGGGGGGAAAACACCAAAGCCGCCCACGTCGCAAAAAAGCAAACCGAGTTCGGCAGGGAAAATCAAAGGGCGCCGACCCGCGTGTGACCTCTGGTGTTTTCTTTTTTTCGCCTCAGCGGGGTCATGCTGTTGTCGGACCAAGCTGGTTTGCCTCAGAGGCTCACGCGGACGGCAGAAACAGAATATGATGATCAATGAGATGCAGACGTGCTCCGCTGCTCGGCATTGAGACAAGAGCGGGAGCAAAAGACAAGTCCGGGAACGAGTCAAAGCTTCGGAGAGAATGAGCAAATCTTTTTGGGCGCAGACGCCGTTGACGCTTCAAACCCGTGCGATACGAAACTTGGCCAGAGGAGCGTCTGAGCTCAGGCACACGCGCCCGCACACAACATCTGCAGGTGATTTTGGTCTTCCCCGGGAAATCCAGAACGGGAGAGGCGTCGTTGTCTCTTTTTGTCTGAGGCTGTCTGGAAGAGGCCCACTCACAGCGAGGGAGTCGAGAGTGAGGACGACGAGATGTGATGGCGTATCAGGAGTGCATGTCAGAAATGACCGAGTTCAGCAGCCCTTGGCCACAGCGCATAGCTCATGTCCGCTTTGGCCTTGCAGTGTTTGCTGGTGGCCGTGTCCTTGGATGGGTCGACTCATCCATCAAGAGTCAGTACTCCATCTCTGAGTGAGCCACACATGGGTGGCGTTTGAAGAGACTCAGAGACTCAGCCCAGGGAGGGGACCAAACCCCTCGTGCTCACTGCGGCTCCGCAGCCTGGCCTCCTCCACAATTCCGCCGCGGTTGACTTTTGCAAGCTTGAGTCGAGGCTCCTCGGAGCAAGACCAGTAGGATGTGCCGCAATGGTCAAAAGAGGCCCAGACTGAGACGGTTTGGGGGGGATGATCTTGGTGATGAAAAGAGTTGCTGGTGAGTTGGATTGCATACGGCATTGCATAGACTTGTTGATTGCAGTAGGTTTGTGTTACTATACGAGATGGCACTGCATTGGCTCACTCTCAAACAGGTCAATTACAAGCACTCGAACAGGCACACTTCAGTCAACATGACATCTAGCAGCCCCAACGCCATGGTTCGCAAGAGTCGATGCGTGGCTTGTCTCTGCAACCCAAGGGCGTCACTCCGTTAATATTAATTGGACCCCCGGTCGAATTATTCCCCAATCCCAGGTTCCAGGGCCGGAGGATGGGTCCCCTCTGGAGGAAGTGAGAGAAAAAAACAATCCTGGACCGAGGGGAGAAAAGCCCCGAGATGCCCAAGATCCAATTCCCCTGGCCGAAAGCGCCGAACCGTAGGTATGGGAAAGGAACTGTCTGAAGGGGGATGCGGACGCGGTTGCGCGATGGTTGATTTTTTACTAGACTAGCGTCCAGCTCAGCTCGGTCGGTGGTTACCTCGGGTTTTGCAACCGAGGACGTTGCAACCGGAATCTGTTTATCTGTTCCGTGAGTCTAGTTGACTTGACATGACATGCAACAATCCTTGCAAAGTCAATGGCTCCGTCGTCAGCTTTTGGCGTACAAGCAGCAGAGGGCTCGGTATCGCTACAGGACCCAGGCGAGAGTCTAGAGCTTACACATAAAATCACTCTGACCTGCAATGGGCATTGAGATGAATGGGCTTCTCTAGAATGAGATTAGCTTTGTGATGCTGCCAGATGCAGAAGCGGCTCTAGACGGTTTCTGCTGTGGGCGTGCGTTAGCATTCCCCCAACAAAGATGCATCCGTGGATCAAGCAGCTACTGTACCTAGTAGGTGGTGATCTTGACCGCCAGCTGCAAGGTGCCTCCGGGGCATGAACGAGGCAAAGAATTCACTCACCCCCAATCTTTGTCGAAATGTACGGTGAGCCACGGACAAGGCGAAGCTGTTGAAAACTCTCCCCTCTCTGCATGTGAAGCATGGAACAGGACAGTACGGTACGTAGCCTTGCATCTGCATTGAATTGGCCTTTCTAACATGTGCTTCCTCCCGGGTCACGGGCCCTGCAAGACCTGCGCGCTGCCACACTCACCCTCACTTGACTCCAAGCCTGTCAGCGGCCGTTGAACCAACCCCGGCTGGGCCTTTCAGCTCCCCCAAGTTCAGAGGCTCAGAGGCTCACGGGTCAAACACACACACACACACTCACACACACCAACAAATGACCCAGATGCACGTCATCAACTCAAATTCACCTCCCAGGAACCTTGGAGCAACTTCTGACATCTCACAACTTGGCATTCCAGCACAAGGGACCGTCGCGTCAACTCTTTGTATCATAACGTGAAATTTTATTATGTTTTTGCAAGAAAGGCTCTTTTTTCTCAAGACAGTTCGCCCTTTTTACGAGTTTTTTTGACGACTCGTTTTTGTTTTCTTTTGCCTCCCTCCTCTCGACACCACGGGACCATCTGGGCCCCTCTCCTCTTCTCCTCCTCCTCTCTCCCTCACACGATGCATGCTTTTCTCGTCGCCCCGCCTCCCTCCACTTTTGTTTTCGCCTGTTGCTCTCGCTCTCGTGTGAAAAATTCAATGGCTGTATTTCCTGGCCCATGCTCCGCCCAACCCCGGGTTCCCCCCTTTCGCGTAATGGTGTCCTCAGGTTGCCCTCCATGTCTTGCTTGCCTTTCATGAAACTAGAGTACACGCGCCCTGAGCCTGATGAGTAACGAGGCGAGAGCCAAATCGCCGCAAATCATCCCGGCCAATCGCGGCCATGTGAGAATAAGAATAAACAGACAACCAGTCCATGGTATCATAACGTTAACAACGCCGCCATGAGTTGCAGAAAAGAAAAAGATGCTCAAAGAAATGTGACTTGTCAAGACCCGAGTCCGCTAGATGACTTTGTGTAAAAGCAATGCTGCCAATCGCAGCTCAAAAACAAACGCTCAATGCTGTGATGCCTCTCGTGCGCCGCCCAATGTACACGGCAAGATCTGCCAGATGCTCTCTTGCATCAAATAGTCGTAGTAGGGTATAGCTGTTATGGGTATCATTCACCACCCCTTGGAGTGGTATCCGTCGCTGGCCTCCTTGGAAAAGTATTGGTTCCAGCTGCTCGCGTTAACGTCCTCGCTCTTCTTCATGCAGGGCTTCTCTGGGTACTGCTTCAGGTTGGCAACGTCGTGTGACGTGTGTCGCCGCTTGAGCACCGCATTGGCCGTCGACGACTTTTGCTGTCGCTCCCAGAGGAGATGACGGCGCAGAGACTCGGTAAGCTCAGTCGCCAACATGTTGCGACGGGTTGTGCGAGGTGATAGGGCGGCCTGTGCCTGCACGTGGTTGGGGCCGACCATGATGGGCTGGGCGCTGGACCGGGGCACCTCATGGATTGGCTTGAGACCGGGTCCACGCATACCCTTCATCATGAGGGGGGCCTCGTCCGAGTCGTTGGGCGAGGCTCCCAATGAAGGGCCATGATGGGCGACGCGAGATCGAGGAATAGCCGATGTAGACTGCGACGCGTGGTTGCCCAGAGTGCGTGCCCGCTCATTCTGAGCGAGCATAAGAGTGATAAGGGATCGCCGTGATGTCAAGTTGGGCTTAGAGTCGACCCGTTGGAAGAATTTGTCATCCATGCTAGATTTGCCGCTGTCCTCAATTGAGTCCTCCCAGTCAGACGAGTCGTCATCGTCGTCAATGGCGCTCTCGTCGATATAGTCGGTATCCGAGTCCACGGCAGCCTCATCAGGAATAGTTCGGGTCATAACATTGCTGCTGAAAGAAGTCTGCTTCTTGCGCGGCGACAGGAGAGAGCTGGGTCGCGAGGAAGCCATCGCGCTCTTGAGAGAGCCGTCCTCTTCAGACGAGCCCCCAATCTGGAACATGGGCTTCTTGATGATGGGGATGGCTGGCTTGCCATTGCCCAGGCTCTGGTCCTGTTCACTAGACGAACAAGATCCACCAAGCGCAAACCGCGCGGGCTTCTTAGACTGCACAGGCTTGGCAGCAGGGGACGAGGTGGGCTCGGGGATCGCATCTGATGAGGACTGGGCAGCGCTGGGGATAGTTCGAGGGATCGGCATCTGGGAAGGCGAGAAGCCACGAACAACGGTGGTGCGGGACAAGCTCTGAGGCGAGGGCTGTGGCGAGGCCTCAGACGCCTCAGCGGTAGACTTTGCGGGCGATTGCGATTCGGTGGTGGTAGATCCGGAGCGCTCGAATGGTGGTGGCACAGGCAGTGAGTCCTTGGAGACGGGAGCGAGCTGGGGAGGAGCGGAAAGAGGACCCTTGTCCTTGACAATCGAGACGATCATCTTCTCAAAGTCGTCGGAGCTAATGTGGCGTTCACGCTTGCTTCGGGTGCTAGTGCACGAGTCCTGACGCCGTACGCGAGGGCGAGCGATCTCGAGGGGAGCTGACACGGAAGTGAAGTCGACGGCCTCTTCGTCTACCAGAGACTCGACGCTGCCAGAGAGCTGGGGAAGATCGGGTATCCGTGTCTCGGTAGGAATGTTCTGGGGAAGAGTCTGTGTTGTGTTCTTTTCCTCGTTATCGACGACAAAGGTTTCTCGTTGCCAAAGTCGCCAGCTAAGGTTCTCTAGTCTTCGGCCTTGTTCGACAGAATCTGCGCAGCGAGAGAAGACTGTTTGGTCAGCATCAAAGAGGACCGACGCAATGGGAGTGGGACTCACCCGTCCACATGGAATACAAGTTTGCGGGGTTGCCAGTATCGACCTTGTGAATGACGTTTGCATCCACAGTAAGAACGTGAGTGTCTAGGCGATAGGGCATAATGGGCATTAAAACCTGTCGATTGCTCGACCAGGAGGAGGCGATGCCAGAGGTCAGAATGCTGCAGTATACGTCGGGTTGGAGTCCAAGTGCAATCGAATGCAGCCAGAAGGTTTCGTGCGAATGCGTCGGCAAAGGTAATCGTGATATAGGCCGACAATGCGCCAGAGCGTCTGGTGTTGTACGAGTGGTGATGTTGGAGGCGCGGTCGGTGAGGTCAATGCTAGTGTAGCTGGCGGGAGAGTGAGATGTCGAGATGGATGCTGGGGGTCATGAGGNNTGTGGAGGAGGACGAACAACGGCCGGGGGGATCAAACGTAGATATTCTTGTTTGGGTCTGTGGGTGAACTTGGGAACAGACGGATGGGGGAAAGGGAGTCGCGGTGTGTGCTATGTAAATGGACCACCTTCCACGAGCACGAGCACAAGCCAGGCCCCAAGGGGGTGAGTCGGCGAGGGGTGTGAGGTGGCAGCCACACGGGGCCAGCAAACTACGTACCTGAAGGGGAGTGGGCCTTAGGTGAAGTCTCGCAGTACAAACCGGAGGTACCGCGGTGAGGGAAAAATCTACTGGGCAGGTGGGCGCTGGAGTGCGCTGGAGGTGAGAGGGAAGGAACAAGTCAGTCAGGTCGAGTGGGGTGGGGGTTTTCCGAAGGGGGGGTGAGCAGACGGATTCAGGCGGAGAG
>JAAGWO010000017.1:0-107836 GCA_013266205.1 Fusarium decemcellulare
TAGATATAGTTGCTCTAAATAAATTATTAATAGCTATATAATAAACCTTTTTATTTACAATAAGGTAATAATATCAATACTAAATAATAAGGTTCCCGTTTTGCAAACTATTAACTGCTTAATGCGTTAAGCGTTAAAGCTAAGTTAGAAGAACCTTCTAAGTATTAAATGCCGCAAGCCTCGTCTCAATCAAGCTGCTCATGGATAAAACTTTCTCCTCTTCTAACCTTCGTGCCACTAGTTGGAGGTTGACTGGCAAACCACTCATTAAGTCTATATCCTTATTATCTATATGACCCCCAGTTAGCTGGAATGTGGTAAAAATCTAGACCCCGTTGAACTTACACTGTTCATTCACGGTTTTACATATTGGTGAGAGAGGCTGATAATGCGGGTCAAGCTGATCCTTAAGCTTATTCACAACAACGCCTGTTGGGAAGGATGTAGCGCAGTAATCAAGTATGTTGAAAATACCCGTGTACCCAACTGTTATGGTTAGTATTGGCTCGACAAAGCCGACGCGTGAAAGTACTTACTATATATAAAATGTCCGTGGCGTGTTGTGTTGAAGGGAGCTGTTGGACAGATGAGTCCGTCGATCCCCGTTTGATTCCATTGTTCAAGGTACTGTGCTTGAAACAGGGACCGTTGATGTTGTAGCTGCCAAAGCTCATAAGCACTTATCCCAGAAGCGTTCTTGAAGGTGTCCATCTCTGCGTGCCATGGTTCACCAGTCTCTTCCAGGGCAGTTCTGATAGATTGTCCGCCGTCTGCAGTAAACAACTTCCCAAGAGCTTTCAAGGCATCATGATGTCCAGCCGGGACCCATGACACTACCTCATGCCCATCAGCTTCCAAGGCTTCGCGAACAATGTTGAGCGCCCTCAAAATGGGCGGCGTTGGCTTCACCACGCCATCATCCCACATAATGGCAAACTTGAGGCGGCGATTGAGGCGGACATCGCGCCATGGGATGGGCAAGCACTTTGGATCAAGTAGCCAAGGCTCGCTATCAACGACAACCTTACTATAGGCTTTCAAATCGTCAAGTGAATTAGCCAGCGGTCCATTAACCGACACCACGGATTCCTGGCCCATCAAGCCAGAAACGGTGTTAGATGTCGGAAATCGACCAGATGAGGGTTTGAGCGTATAGAGGCCGGTACAAGTCGCCGGGATTCGCAATGAGCCACCTATTTTACGTGAACAACTACATCGCCATCGGAGGATGGGGTACAACCTACCAATGTCAGAGCCTACTCCGATTGGGCTGCCTCGGAACGCTATCAGGGCTGCTTCGCCGCCCGAGCTTCCACCACAGGTGGTTAGCCGATTCCTTGGGTTGACTGTTCTCCCAAAAACGTTGTTGACGGTCTCAGCCATCATCATTGCCGGCGGGACATTGGTCTTGACATAAATCACAGCCCCAGCGCTTTCGAGCAACTTCACGAGGGTAGAATCGTCCTGTGCTGGATTATCGATATTCGACACAAGGCCAATGGTGGAGTCAAGTCCCTTGACTTTAAAATTGTCCTTCAACGAGATTGGAAGACCATGCAGGGGTCCAATTGTTTTGCCAGTATCTCTCAGATGTGCATCGCATCTCTCGGCTAGCTTCATGGCGTGGTCAAAGCAAGTCTCCGTAAGACAATTGGTCTATTCCAGTTCCAGTTACAAATTGAAACTAAATAGGGATAAAGCCCGAAAGATACTTACCAGTGCATGCGCGGCACTGGCTCGCTTGCAGAAGGCCGCAGTTACCGCAGTAGACTGAAGCCGGCCGGACACGAGGTTGCTCAGAAGTTCAGAGGCAGACTGTTTCGTAACCGACAGCTCCTCATCCGTGAACCAGCCTGATTTCTCCGGCCAATCGATCACGTCAATCTGCTCAGGGCTGGGCATAAGATGATGAGGAACACGCCATTTATCTGGGATACTCGCGGCCAGCGCATCCCTCTTGGCGGCACTGAGGGTCGCCCATGTGTTGGATCCGTCAACTCTAACTGAACTCATACTAGACGAGGTCATTGATGCGAAATTTTGTCAGAACAAGACTTGTGGGTGAGATATGGGTGTCGCCGTTTAAATACGTGTATGGTGGCATTGCGGCCTCAGACCCCGCCAGGAGCCCATCGTAGCGCCATAGTTTACCCCTCATTCGACGTATCACACCAAGATAGATTGCCTACCCTTTTGGGATAACACCGAGATTCGGGAGAAACACTTGGAATGATTGTGCAGATCCTGTCCGCCGCTGCAGCTTTTGCCACAGTGACGCCATGGTCGGCTTGGCCTGTGACGATGCGCGTGAACAAAACATAGCAATGACAGCCCGCATCAATTCGGGTCTATGCAAACATCCCGAGTTGAAGAGCTGGTTCCTGACTGGCAAAGTTGGCCAGTTATGTCACAATAGATAGTCGTTCGATCTGTCGTACTATAAGATTTGGCAACTCTAACGAAAAAACGGAAGAAGTGTGGAGTAGCCCACGGTGTGATAGACATCAGTTGCAATACTTTGCGTTGCCAATCATCCGATACCGTATAACTCGGAGACGAAGCTTGAGCATGCTAAAATCCATGTCCGTTTCTAGACCTGAGCTCTTGCCGCTCTAAGCTGAGTTGGTGCTGAGGCGGCCTGAGCTTGAGCCGAGGTTGAGCTGAGGTGTTCAGTAGGCCCATTTTCGGCATCACATACCCTTGTTGGGGTCCCTGCTCGGACCAGATCTGGGGCCGCAACCTTAAGCATGCTAAGATCTATTTCTATTTCTAGAACTAGGTAAGCTCTTCATACTATAGTCTAACTACTGGCGCGCCTCAGCAATAATCTTCTGCGCCGCCGTCTCCACGATGCCATATACGGCCGTCTGAATATGGCCCGACAACTGGACGGGGATAATACTAGCATCAACCACGCGCAGGTTCTTGGTGCCGTATACCTTCAGGTTCGAGTCGACAACGCCACCATCCTTTTTGGGGAGCATCGCGCAGGTGCCGATGGGGTGGTAGAAGCTGTTGACTGTCTTGACGGCGAAGTCGCGGAACTGTTTGTCTGTCGTCACGTCCGGCCCCGGTTCTGTCTCTGCTTCCCATACGGACCGCAGAGGCTCTGTCTCGGCGACTTTACGGGCAAACTTGGCACCTTCAATGAGGGCGCGCACATCGTACTCGTTGGTGAGATACTTGAGGTCAATATCCGGCTTGCCTCTTGGAGCCTTCGGATTGATATGAACACTACCGCGGCTCATGGGGTGCATGATGGCCGAAAAGATGGTGATGAATTTGCCGCCGGGATAGCCTGCGGCGCCGACGTAGTTGGCTTCTAGGAGGAGCTCCAGCTGGGGAATAGAAGGATCGCTCAGGTACTCGAGCTTTTTCTTGTCTACGACGGTGCCGTTGCTACCAAAGCCGTCGTTGGCAAGGCTGATGAGATGCTCCCCTGTCTCATTGCTAACCTGAGCCCAGTTGAGAAAGGCGTAGGCGCTGCTGGTGTAGTCATACCACGATACCTTGTTTTGAATCCATAGGTTGAACTGCTCCTTCGCCAAAGTGCCCTCACTGTCGAAGATCATGGGATCGAAGGATTCATAACCTTCCTTCAGTCGATAGGTGTTGGAAGTACGAAGGTGGTCCTGGTAATTTTCGCCGACGCCCGGGAGATGTATCAATTTTTTAACACCCGCCTTCGCGAGAACAGCGGCCTGGCCAATACCGGACAGCTCGAGCAGCCCCGGACTCTGGATGGAACCTGCCGAGAGGATAACCTCCTTGCGGGCCCGGATTGTAGAGCCATCTTGGAGAGCCACGCCGGTAGCGGTTAAGCCGTTGCCCTGGGAAAATAGGACTTTGGCGACGTGGGCACCCGTCCTGACTGAGAGGTTAGGCCCAGCCTTTGGCAGGTAGCTGTTGGCGCTGTATGACCGGGTGTAGTTGGTCACGTCAATGTTGGTGGGCTGGAACATGACTCCGAGAGGGTCTCCTCCTAGAGAGCCTCCGTCATTGGTGGGGACGCCCAGCTTGTTGACCACCGACTGCCATGGCTTCAAAACATCAGGGACAATGCGATTGTAGGTGGACTTGATAGGGCCAGTGCGACCGTGGACGTCGCCGTCGTTGCCCGTGAAATTCTCTGACTTTGCCATACTATGGATCATGGTGTTCCAGTTCCACCCGGGGCTGCCGAGCTCTCCCCAGGCATCGTATTCAGCAGATGAGGCGCGGTCATAGCACAGGAAGTTCATGGCGGATGAGCCGCCGAGAACCTTGCCACGGTTGACGCTAATGGACCGCCCATCAAGGCCAGGCTGGGCGACGGAAGAGAAGTTCCAATCATACGAGGTTCCCAAGATCGAACCACGCATCCCCGGTACATTGATGCGCACATCGCCGAGAGCTGCTGGGCCCGCTTCCAGAAGAAGGATCTTTAGCTTAGGAAGGCCGAGGCTCAGTCTAGTGGCGAGGGCTCCTCCGGCGGTGCCACCTCCGACAATGATCTGTGTACCGATAAGATTTAGCAGCGCTCAGATGAATGCATTAGGAGTGTCTGATGACCCTAACTCTCTTTCACCCCAGGGAAAAAAGACTTACATAGTCATATGTCTCGGTCACAACGGCAGCCGATGTACTGGCCACCAGGCCTGATATGATCCACGAGTAGAGCTGCATTGTATGGATGCAGAAGAGTTCAATAGCAGAATGTACCTGAAGATTGAATCTGGCAATAAACACAGGGCTAGGCTCGCTGCCACGACATCCCAACAGACGGGAGGCTCGGAAGCCATTTTGTACCTGCAGATACCCACCGCGTATTCTGTACGGATCACCACCCTGGCAAATGATTTACCGCCCCAGTAACATCTCATGTTGCCCATAAAGCGAGCTTGAATAGATCGCAGCTTGTGCCAGGAAGAGCTGAAGTGAATGGTGGGTCACAAACTGCATCGCTTCCACACCCATGCTCAGTATCCTTGCATTTGGACAGCTTCAATGAAGCTGTTGGGGATCGTTGGTTACCATCGTCGCATGGAACCTGGCCAATGCTTACGAGAATTGGACAGATGTTGTGGGATAGCACATCAACTATTCGCTAAGCCACTGACTTTGCACTGTTATGCTAACCTAGCATCTAGCCATAGTTCTGGCCGAAGTGGGAGCTTATCGCCGACGATAGTATAGTTGACGTAGTCTTATCTGACCGAAGCGGAAGGAGGTTTTGGAAGTATGATGACCAGCCCCTGTTAACAAGGATAAACCCATGCCCTAGCATAGCCCATCTGCAGACTGTTTTGGACTCGTACAGAATGCCACCATTTGGTCGCAGCAGACTCCCGTAGTATGCGGAGTATTATCGTGCTATGAATGCACCCGCTTAAGAAGCTAGTCCGAGTACAGTCGGCGTTATTCTCTCATGTTGAAATCTAGGCAGTCTCATCCGCTACGTGCTCTTACCAGATGCTGTACTCGGACTAGAGGCACAAGGGAAAGGCTCAAAAGTTGGCGCTCAAGCAAGCCTGCGGCACATCCTTTGATCCTGGTCAGCTTCTCTGGGGAAAGGCGGGGGAGCACTGCATGGGAACCAGGGCAACACTCCGCGAGCCTGGATGAGCCCCTCGGGTCATTGCCACACACAGACCAGTTGCTACAGAAGATGGTAGGGGCTTAGTTACAAAGTCTGCTTCGCACGCGAGCGAATCGAACTGCCACTATACACGGACGAGCCGCTGAACCCTATCTTATCCGGGGATGGTGACAGTAGGAAAACTCTATTGTGGCTGTGGCATTCTCATTTCCACATTACGCGAAGGCATCTGGACCTGTCTTCCACAAAGGTTGTGGCCTTGGTCGTAGGTGTTGGTCGTGACGCCCTATCCCACCCTCCTAACACAGTGCTTCCTCATAGGTGGTGTCTCCTTGTTTCGCTGCCTTGCGCTCCTGATATTCCAGTATTTTACAAGACGCCTGCGCTGATCCAAACAGCGTGATAAGATGGCGCATCCGCGCTAGACCAGTCGTCACGTTTTTGTGAGTTGATGGTGCCCCCGACATCTCCGCATAGGTTCATGTGTTGGAGAAACGCAGCTTGGGATTGAAATTGAATCTCGAGAGCAACTAAAATCCTTGAGAAATAAGACCTCGACTCTCTGATCTAGTTGGTTCACAAAGGGACCAGGGATGTCGCTCTCTCAAGAACGGAGTTGTCGTATACCAGGGTATTCGTTTCCTCAACTACTGTGTTCTTTATTGTTGTGGAAGCTGGATAACATGCATTGTGGAATAGGAGCTTTTCAGGTTCTTCTCAAGGTCTAATATGGCACAGTGCTTTCTGAAAGAGTTAATTAGATTCTGACTAGTCCTATCATATCAGCGGTGACAATAACGATCATTTTTTTGCAGGTCGAGTTTACCGATATCTAATAGACTATCTTATTGGAGAAGGAGAACTCTCATGACTCGTGGCTTATGCTCTTTTGAATACCTGGCAATAGGAAGCGTCTCTTCCTCATCACTTTAATAGCCATGTTCTCTTAGTGGTGGTGTAACGGGCCTGGCCTCGTACTACCTATATGATGTCCTAGACTCGATCGGCATCGGATCTTCTGAAGACTAGTAGCTTATCAATGGCGGGCTTCAGATCTGGTCTCTACTTATGGCGATTGGCTTCTCCGTCTTTTTGATTGATAAGTTTTGCTATAAGATGCTTCACGACCGCTAGTGTCCGCATTCTTCTATGCTTTAGGATCTGGATAAGGTTGGTATCAACTGTTCGATGCCTGAATGGTTAATCTCTTAATCAACTCATAGTTACTCTGTAGGTAGTTCAATACAATAGTGGAAACGCCGGTGTTGGTAGCACTGTAGTTGGCACGATCTTCCTCTTCTACGCAGTTGCTGGCTTTGCTGGCTTGGGTTGGCCTGGTCTGACTATAATCTATTGCGCCTAGATCTGACAGTACTCATCTATTTGCATCGGTGGTAGTTAATCCGATTCAATGGCATAATACCATATGTCTCACTAAAAGTTCTCGCGGGCATGCGGTTAGCCCAGAGTTGTTTATGATGTAACCGGTACGTAGAGCCACTTTGAGTCATTCTAACGGATGCTTTGTGCCTCACTCGCCCGCATCAGGTGGGTCGAAAGGTCCAATGATATACCTACAGTTCCCTCCCTCTTGGGCGTCTTGGGCGTCTTTGAACAAAATCAGTACGTGGGGTCCCTTTAGAGTCCCACTTAGGCAAAGCTCAGATACCCAAAAAGAAGCCGAAATTGCTTTATGAGTGGGAAAAGAGGTCATGCTATAAGATGTTCTGTCTCGCTTTTTGGACTTTGACGAGAAAGGTGAGTATCAAGTTCAACAGCAGCCGAGCCGCCCCGAGCGTGAACGGGCTCGAAGTCATTTTCACTCACAAACACGCGGCTTTGCCCCTTTTCTACCTTTATCTATCCCTATTAAACGATTATCGCCGTTGGTTCATAGACGCCAAAATGGGCGTAGGCAAAGCTGCGAAATCGCCGTTTGTCTATCATATTGACCCCGTTGCGGACAGTCACGTCAAGCTCATCGCCTTTGATCCGGATCGTCATTTACAGACTTTCTTCCAACTATCCAAGGCAAACCCCGAACTGTACGCCCATATACCATGGGGTCCATGGCACTCGGTCGCTGAACTAAGGGCGGAGTTCTACGACCGGGCGCCAACCCATGATCTGTCCATGGCCAACCCCGAGACCTTCACGTTCGCCATCATCGACAAGACTCGTCCTGCATCACCCGAGGACCCTGAAGGCGAGCTAGCCGGCACGCTGAGTTTCACTCACACTTCACCCATCGATCTGTCGACAGAAATTGGGTTTGTCATTGTCCTTCCGCTGTACCAGCGCAGCCACGTAGCTTCCAAAGCCATTGGCCTAGCTCTTCACTACGCTCTCGAGCGGCCGGCAAATGGTGGTCTCGGCATGCGCCGCGTGCACTGGAAGACCAGCACTCAGAACATCACGAGTATGAGGGTCGCAGAAAGGATGGGCTTTGTCATGGTAGGAACAACTCCGTGGCACGTTCGGTACGTCAAAGGGAAGCGGCGAGCGAAGATTGGGAATGGCAAAGAATTGCCGCCTGACAGTGATCCCGAAGACCTGTGGAGGGACACAGTGAACTTTAGTCTCTCGTGGGATCGATGGGAGGAGTGTGCTAGAAAGAGAACACAAGAGGCTATGATGATGAAAACCAAACTGCCAGGTAGCGTGTCTACGGGTCAATCGTAAGGTAGGATCTGGGGTACCACTGTACAAAGGAGCGCCAAGAATAGCTGCACAATGACCGCCTCGGAAGCTAGGTAGTCAAGGAGCCTCCAACAGTCGAAAGGACTGCACGACTGGTAAGAATGATGACTCGAAAGGGCGTAGAGGCTGCTTGATCATCTCTTGAGTACAAAAATGGTGTTTCTCCCTTCCACAAAGATGTGCTAGTGTCATACGGGCAATTACGCCCGACACGCCGCTAGTTCTAGTCTTGGTCACTGATTCGCTACCACAGCGGAGGTGGTCGCGTGGGCCTATCTCGCTTGAGGTTAGTCATTACGCTAGGATCTGCCTGATCTGATGATGCTAACCGTTATGTACACCACCGACCCCGGGGCCGTTAGCCGCTCTCGATTTCCTTCCCCAGGTAAAGAGGCAAGGCCTTGCCAGGTGCGATAAACGGAGGGCGTCATTATGCTGGTCAAGGTTTCTCGGTCCAAAGTTGCTTGAGCCCAGCTAGGAAAGACTCGACCCACACACCAGAGGTCATCGGGTAATGTCCCCGCCTAGCGTTACCCAAGATAAAGTGGTCGTATCGATTCTGTTCAGAGACGTTTTCTCTCCTGCACTGTCCAGGTCGGAAAATCAGCCATGGCAGGACTTCCAGCATCCCGGACCAGAAAAGGATCCAAGCACGACAAGACAGGCTGTCTTACCTGTCGCTCGAGGTACGCTTTCGATCGCCCCCCTCTACAATTCTTAGCTCCCTGTTTTCCAACTCGATGCGCGCAGAATACCCTCAACGGCAAGAGCGTCGGGTCCTAATTCTCTATCCATGCAGGAGGAAGAAATGCTCCGACAAGACTCATCCAGTGTGCGGGAACTGCGCACGGTTGAACCTCGCCTGTGTCTGGGAACATCAGTGCCGTCTCCCGCCTAGTTCCGATCAGAGACTAGACCAGCTCTCTCAGAACTCGGCGTTGCATAGTCATACCGCGTCGGTCCCCCTCCCTCCCCGTTCTAAGCTTGCACAGCAACTTGATGGCACACGGCGGCCAGCGAACCGCCTGTTTCTGGAATACTACATCGAGTTCCTGGCCAAGATGCTCACAACGAGTCTACAGCACAACTCCTTTTCGGCAAGTGAGTATGCCCGTTGGATCTGCCTGCAAACTCAACAGGCGTACTGGTGGTGCTGACCCATCAAAAGTCTTCATACCAATGGCAATCGAGTCGCCAGTCCTGCTCCACGCTCTCATAGCCTTCGCGTCTGCCAATATGTCTTATTTTGATGCATCGTATGAAGCCATGGCCATCGAGGCCCGGGTAAAGGCCTTATCATATCTCTCTGCGTCAATCCTGGATAGTGACATGGCCCAGCGCGAGATGAACCTTGCCGCATGCCTTGTCCTCTCCACCGCCGAGATCTCGCTGGGCCACCGCAAAGAGTGGCACAGCCATCTGCAAGGTGCCAAGCACGTAATAGAGTCCTCGTTCGTCTCGGGGCATGATTCCCAGTTAACTTCCGCTTCCGAAGCCCTCAAAGGCACACATGAGGGCAGGTGGCTATTACGGAACTTTGCCTACCACGACATCATGGCTAGCGTCCTCTCTGGGCAACTCCTGTTGCATCCCGACTACCTGGAAGGCATCGCCACAACCATAGACTCTTACTTTGGTGTCGCATTGGACCCTCTGATCTCTGTTGCCGAGATCTCGTCACTAGACCTTGCACAGCTCAAGCATGCGGTGTCCCGTCCCTTCGACTTGAGCCTGGGCATTATCGAGACTACATGGCCCCTGGTGACTAAGATTGAGTCTAACCTGCGCTCCTGGCAGTGCCCACACGTCAGAGACTCAGCACTCATGTCAATGGGGCGATCCTTTCGCAACGCCGCTCTTCTGTACCTCTACGGCCGAATACATGATGCCGCCCCGTTATGCGAGTCCCTGAGCAGCTCGACGGCCAGTACTAAATCCACGATCCACGACAGGGTCGAGGCCGAGGTCACCAAAACACTTCATCACCTTTCCAACATTCCTCTCAACGGCTGTGCAGAGGGTTCTCTGCTGTTCCCACTCTTTCTCGCCTGGGTAGCTACATCGCGGAATGTCAATATGGTTACAATCAGCAGGAGGATCAAACATATCGTCGAAAAGAGGGGCTTCCGAAACTTTCAGCTGGGGCTGGAGGCTCTGGAGCGAATCTGGGCCTCAAAGTCGTACCATCATGGAACAGTATTCGGTGGTTTGGAGTGGCAGGCTATCCAACAGCTTGCAGGGAGTGGTGTGACGTTGAGTTAGGGATACACGAGCATCGAGACATGTAGGGAGTGCAAAGCACCATGCTAGAATCGCCAGATCGAATTCTATATCTCGTCTCGATTTAGTCTGTTGCTATATATCGAATTCAACGGCAATCTAGGAAAATGTCGTTGCATTTCCAAGACTAATCTTGTCCACCTATCATTCGAAAGACCTAGACTCCCTACTGCGGAGGCGGCGTGAAAACTGCAGGTCCTACGAGACCACGGGCCAGGCTCCAGTCCTCCATGGTGTTGGAACTAATGCTTATAGCCAGGTCGTCTCCGGAGAGCCCAGTTTCTTTGTTCAGAGCTTCAAGCAGGGCAGGGTATAGCTTGGTCTTGGTCTCGACGTCTCGACCCTGCTGGAATATGTGGATGACGACGATGTTCTCGGTTCGCTTGTATCCGACACCTAAATCTCCAACAATAATCTCGCCGGGTTCATGTTGGTGAATGACCTGCACCCTGTAGTCTCAACAGTCAGCCACGGTTAACAAGGCAATGTCACGGTTGTGACAGAGGCCAGGAACTGGGTGCTGCACACCGGTCGCCCTCAGGGACGTTAAACTTGGCCAGCATGACATTGTAGATAACGTCGGCCAGCTGCCGGATCTGGCTGGGGCTGCGGACGCCCTTGATGACGTGGATCTTGACAAGAGGCATTGTTTTGCGTAGTTGTCGGAGGTCTTGATGTCTAGTGATAGTGGTCGTGCTCGTGAGGAGTGTGGTGAGAGTGATTTCACTCGTGAGTAAGGTAGGAGGAAATGTCAGTATTTATCCCCAGTAAGCTACCAAAGGAAACAGTCTTCACCTAAAGATCTTGTAAGCCGCCCTCTTCTTCGTGTAAACAGTTGACGCACTCAGCCAGTAGACTAAGTGGGGGAGCGGGGCTTTACCCCGAACGAAACGACCAGTCAAAGTCCCGGCGGATCTGGCGTTTTCGGGTCAGTCTCACGTCCTTGTACACGATTTACGCCATGTGCGGGGAGATAGGTTTTGATACTTCAGAGAATAGGGCGTACATTACATGCTATATGCGGTGTCTGATGTAGCTCCGTGTCCAAGCAAAGCTTCACGCGCTTTTCTACCTATATAAAAGCTCGTCTAACTGCCCATAAGAACATATGACGATGACTTAGTTCAGCAGAAACATCTCAGTACTTGCACCGCAATCAACCATCGGCGAACGAAAATGAGCACTAACAAAGAGACCAAGTTTGGGTTTATTGGCCTTGGACAGATGGGCTTGCCGATGGCGAGAAATCTAGCTCGTCATTTGTCGGGGGCAGGTCATCTTTCCGTCTTTGACATCGTGGTTCAAGCCATGGACCAGATAGTACAGGAGTTTCCGGATGTTGTCTCGGCGTGCTCATCAGCAGAAGAGGTTGCTAGACAGTCTGTAAGTTTGCTCGATAAGCCTCCGGCATCTTCGTCTGGCTAAACACCTCCTAGGATGTCATCTTGACCATGCTTCCAGAGGGTCACCACGTCAGAAGCATCTATATCGATGGTCCAAATAATCTCCTATCAACAGACCTATCTGATAAGTTCCTCATCGACTCTTCCACCATTGACACGAAGTCGAGCATCCAGATCATGGAACAGCTCAACGCCAGCTATCCTTCAGCAAAATTCTATGACGCACCTGTCAGTGGCGGTGTCATCGGCGCAGTCAAAGGGGCGCTTAACTTCTTCGTTGGGTGCGATGAGAGTGATCCTAACTTTCCCATTATCCAGAACATACTGTCAATCATGGGCAAGAAGTCGATCGCCTGCGGGGGACCATCGCTCGGCCTCACGTCCAAGATTTGCAACAACTACCTAACTGGGATTCTGGTCTTGGCGAGCGCTGAGACGTTCAACATGGGTATGCGCGCCGGGCTCGATCCCAAGCTCCTCGCCGAAGTCATCGCAGCAGGGACTGCCAGAAACATGATATGTGAATCCTTCTGCCCTGTTCCCAACGTTGTTCCTGAAGCGCCGTCGTCAAGGGGGTACAAGGGGGGTTTCAGGATACCACTCATGCTCAAGGATCTCAATCTCGCCATGGATGTTGCCCAGGCAGTCGAAGCGAATCACGATTTGGGCCGGGTAGCAACGCAGACGTTTGACACTGCTAGCAAAGACGAAATGTATAAGCACTTGGACATAGGGTCCGTGTTTAAGATGATTGGAGGTCGAATGGATGAGGAGAATTAAGGCCCTGTTCTTCTCGGTGATTCTGTCAATTAAGGAGGGGGTCTCTAGATACATTAAACTTACACAATCTGACGAGGTTCTGTTTCCGCGACTGACTATAAAGTATACACTGTCAGGTGCATCTAGATTAGATCTAGGTTGGGATTTAGATCGGGATTGCAGTTACATAACCTACCAGCGGCACTGATAGCTCTAATTGGCCAGGACCACCCGTCGTGACCACAATGTGGAGGTCTGCCGCACCTGAACAGATATTAACTGCTCTTCCCCGCCTTCGCTCACACTTTCCTTAACCTCCACTCAATATTTCACCAACCCAATTAGATCTACCTACATAGCACACCAGCAATGAGCGACCGATCCCATAAACAGCAAAAAGAAACGGCATCAGCAAGTGGACCCGCCGCTTTTGGATCTCGCAAGCACCGCAAAGCATTTACAGGCTGTTGGACATGTCGTGCCCGAAAGATCAAGTGCGATGAGGCGAAACCCAAGTGTCTCACGTGCCAGGCCAAGAATGCCGTATGTGAGGGCTACGGCCTCCGCCTGCGATGGCTACCCCCTGAGGGTCTTCTTCCATCTTCAGAGTCGCCCCCGGCGCCTGAAGCCAGATCGCAAAGAAGCCTGGTTGCTCCAGGTAAGCAGTGCCAACCCCTGTTACTGCTTCTCGCTAATTCTCCCACGTTCGATAGGTCTCGACAGGCTTTTGTCACGACACGATGAGATTGACCAGATCCTTCACACTATCGATGCCTTCAAGCCGAAATCTTTGTCTAGCTTTGTCGAGAAATCTCTCTACCTACATGACTTTGGTGTTTTCGACCCGGCCGACAATTCTTCCTCGCATCAGTCATCTCCGCCGACAGAATCTGCTCCTACAACTCAGGTCCCGTTTGCCGAAGACGACGGAGGCTTGGTACTATCACATCATCAGGCTGCAGACAATCAAAGCTTTAGCGAAGGGGATTTGAATTGCTCTTTTGCATTACTGGACTCGGTTCTTCCTATTTTCGATGTGGGAAGCGATCAGCCCACTGAAAACTTCTGCGACTTCAACGCAATCTCTCAAACCTCCTCGACTACCCAGCGCCAATCCGCGGGTGCACCGTCTTTGGATAGCCGCTCAGAAGCTGTCTCGGGGCAAGATGATAGATTGACCATACTCGAAAGCCATTGTCACTGGCAGGAATTAGACGGCACCATCATCAGAAAACCACCAACATCGCGTTTGCCGGATGTACAACAGTTCTTGATGTACCATTATTCTCATCGAGTTGTCAATCTCTTTACGGTTATTGATAACAGAAAAAGTCCCTGGAAGACTATCCACCTGCCACGGGTACTGCAGATCGTTGGACACCTTAGCATCGATGGCTCTGCTCTAATGATTCAAGATGCCTTAAAGAACGCCCTACTCTCGATTAGCGCTTTCTGCCTCTCAAATGACTTTAGGTCGCGTTTCTGTGTTGACGAAGCTACGAGGTGGGCATATCAGGCAACTTTATTTCGAGACATGGCAATCAAGTCCCTCAAAGGTGCAACAACGGATGATCTGAATGTCGGGTCAGTGCCAAAGTACAAGGACATCCTAGCGACTATACTGTCAATGATCACTATCAACGTAGGCCAACCCCTTGGTGCTATACGGATAAGATCTTTTCTAACATCAATGCTAGGTCATGTCAGGCGACACGGATACATGTGCTGTTCACCTGGATGGCGCCTCTCGCTTCATATACCAGGCTCGAACCTGGAAATCAAAATACTCTCATAAAGCACAATCCCTACATCGCATATACTTCTACCTCCGAACCATCTATGAAAGTACAGCACCGGCTTCGAGGATCAACACCATTTCAAATTTTGGAATCCCAGACTTGATAGATTTTGCAGAAGCTCCAAACGAAATCTGCACGTCTTCTGCATCCTCAAGAAGTCTGGAATCTGCAGTCCGGATGTACACATACGTTTGCATTTACGGGGTGCCGCAAAATTTGCTCATCCTACTGCACAAGTCCACAAGATTGATCAATGAGGTCACTGTCGCCCGAGAGAAACTGCAAACTGCAGATATACCGGCTCATCTTGCTTTGCAATGTGATGAGCTGGAGAAGGTTATTATGGACTGGCCGGTTGAAGAAGAGTTAACAAAGTGCAATATCTACGACATGGGAGTGGGTTCAAACATCATCCGCAAAGCTACCGAGGTATATCACAATGCCCTCATTATATACTTTGCGCAACACATCCGGCTCATGGGATACCGATATCTGCAACCTTATGTCGAGGTTGTTCTACGGAGCGCAGAGGCAATTGAACAGATCAAAGCACAGTCGCATACTTTAGCCTCGCCGCTGCATTGGCCCGTGTTCATTGCGGCCAGCGAGGCTTTTGACAAAGCACTTCAGGACCGTTTTAGGAAGTGGTATGATCAGATTGAGTCATACGGCCTTGGATCTACCCGAACAGGGATAGATGTACTCGCCCAAGTGTGGGAGTATGGTCCGGCGACGGGGAAAACATTCACGAGTCAATGGCGGGCTGTATTACAACGGACAGGGTTGTCAATAATGTTAAGCTAGCAAGTTCTGTTAGTTTCTCAGTAACGTGACGTAGTTGGGGTTGTGCAATGTGCGTCATCACTGTCCGTTGCTGGCATTTTTCGCTTGAGCCACCACCTCAGTGGCCTAACTGCACATAATTTCCCAAACAGGCGAGCACTATTCTCACGCTGAGCTACTCCCCGAAATCATTTCTCGATGTTTACGGCATCCCGCTAAGATAAAGACGAATGGTGTACAGAGAGAACGAATATTTAGAAGTCCGAACCCTCAAACTGCAGTCAATTGACTTGAACGAGGTTAGTCACGATGCAAGCGAACCGTTTGTAATTGAAACCAGTTCCACAGGCCAGGCGTAACCACGAGATGGACATAGTCATATTCCATAATGAAACACAGGCCTAATCGTTGAGTCACAGAGCCCAGAACAGCCCAACAATCGAGGCACCACGCAGGTCGATTCTATAATAGCTAACTCGCCTATATCCCTCTGCTCTAGTGAATGAAACAGCCTTCTGATCCTTTTCTGGTACAAGAAGAGGAACAGCCGCAAATCTATTTGACTATTCGCTATAGAATACTGCGAGCAGGGCAATGTCAAAACAGAACAGTGGATAATTTCCCAGTCATCTGAAAGACCATAGAATATTATGGATTTGCTTTTGATCACAACCTCCAGTTTAGATGAGAGAGACATAGGTCAGCAACCGTCGCCATAAGGGTCGGCTGTAGTACTCGTCGAGGAATTGGATTTGTTCAACCGTGAGGTGGCTACGGCCGGTAACGAGGTCCGCCGTTGCAGGATCTACCCATTTCGTTCGCATGATGAGCTTGTAGCCAAGTGTCGTCGAGACAATCAACAGCAAGCCGATCAGATTTTGGAAGAAGTTGTAAGCTGTGAAACCTCCACCTCCCTAGAGAATTATTAGCAAAACCTTTATGACTCTTCAAAGCTATGGAGTGCGAACCAAGGGTTTGACGGCCACGTAAAATAAGCAGACGAGGAGCATGATCGATACGACAAGGAGATAAATAGGTGGCGCCGGCCATGCCAACATTCGCCAGCCGTAGGTTTGGTCAAAAAGTTTATCGGCCTGTGCCCGCAGAGCTTGATGGAAACGGATGCTAGTGACGGCGATAATAGCCCAGTTTGTAAAAAAGGACGCGCTAGTGATTGCTATCAGCCAGTTCAAAGCTGTCGTGCCGCCGTCTATTTGATCGAGTTAGTATGAAGCAACCAGAGTACATACAACTAGGGCTTATTACTGCTGAGGTTTAGATAACTCAAGACTACCCCAACAAAACTACTTATCGCAAGGGCCCATCGAGGGCGACCACGGTCATCGCATTTTCCAATCTTGGCTGGAAGAAGGCCTTGGATAGCCATCGTCCGCAAGATTCGGGAAGGAAGGTAGATAGACTCCATCGCGATTGCGACAATGCCTATAATCATACAGACATTTATAAGATCTGGGATACCGACTAGACCTGCATCTTTGGCCGAGATGACAAACGGGGAGGCTCCAACACCCGAGGCGTTGAGGAGGTTAGGGTCGTCAGATGGGACTAGGATACCGATGAATATCACGCATCCGAGGTACATGAGACTGGTCCGTAGGGGAACCAGGTTCGCAGCATGTGCCATCGAGTATCGAGGTGAGCTGGCTTCACCTCCCATGACGCCAATAAAGACCTGGTCACCAATAGCCCAGATCGCCATAACGGCACAAGTGGCGAAGCCCTATAATTCACGTATGGTTCAGCATGACCTTGGATCTCGCATTTGTCTCGAAGACGTACCGCGAAGCCGTTTTGGAAAGCTTTGCCATCTCTCCAATAAGCTCCATCGTGGTAAACTCCGTTCGGGCCGGCTCCAGCGATCAGTGCAATGGAAAGGAAGACGACGAAGATGAACAAAACGATCTTGACAAGAGATCCGAAACATTGAAGCCATGCGAAAACCCTGTTCGGCATGAGGAAAACGACGAGACAACCAACTAGGAAGATGGATACTGTCTGCTGTTAGGTCTGGCCATCGTTGTCAATGTACAATGGGGATACCAACTAAGTGCCGCGTGGGGAACCGCATCCTGTCCCCAGTACCCGAGCAGAACGACAAAGAATTCGGCTTCAGCAGCAAAGACACTGACCCAGCCTGAGGATATGCAATTAGTCTTATCCCTTGCCAAGTACGAAGTCAGACAAACCAAGCCATTCGGCAAAGCCTGCGCCGAAAGCCAGAGCGGGATCGACCCAGCGGCCGGCAAAATCAATAAAGTTGCCGGACACAGGGAAAGCAATGGTCATCTCTCCCAGAGTTTGGAGGTTGGCACAAACACCACTGCACACCATCAGATATGCAAGAAACATAGTTCCAGGGCCTCCGTTAGCAAGCGCTTTTCCAGTGGCGATAAACAAGCCGCTGCCGACACTTGAGCCTAGGGAGATGATCTGTATACAGGAACGGCTAAGTGTTTGATCATTTTCGATATGGAACAACGGTGACAACCTACGTGAATCTGGCGCGGAGTGAAACTCCTATGAAGATCGCCATAAACGTTCCCATCCCCAACTGGGATAACTTGGCCTGCCGAGGCAGAGGCCCCAGTCTCAGTTCGGTATATCTCTTTGGTCGTGTCTTTCGCCATCTCGTTGCCTTGGGACGGAGGATGCATGCTGGGGATTTGGAGAGACAGGGAGTGGGAGGGTTGGGTGTTTGAGACATGAAGTAGGTATGAAGAGTAGAGTTATATTATCTTGTTGACTGCTCTCGCAGCTAGAGAGTCATTAACCCTGATTACCAATGAAAACGCTATCAATATGGAATAAGGTCAAGCCGTTGGTGGTCTCTGCTCCCGGAAACGAGAGTCAAGATGGGGCAATTCCGAGCGGTGCGCATCACCACCACATGGGACTAGGGGCAGTGGTCGGACTTCCCCGCAACCGTTATCTGGGGTAGTGGAGCTCCCAGAACCTTGTTGATAAGAAGCCGCAGCACCTTCCCCACAGCCTGGCAGATCCAAATGGTACAGTGGAGAGGGCGATCGACCGGCCTGCTGGCTATCTCGCTCATATTTTCCACTTTGATAGTTTTTCAACAACTTGGAGGTCTGGGCCCACCGGAGAGACGCGGCATGGTGACCTTGTGATTGGCTAGACCCCCAATGATGGTGTACAGTACGCGGGGTAGCCCGGGTAGGGAACCCAGCCCGACTAACGGGATCGTTATCCGATGTCACTTCTGAATGTCTGACAGCGTTTGGCAGCAGTCTAGGCTGCCGAGATAATGCATTTATAGCCTGCTATCCTGAACTAGAATTTGCCTGGAACCAGAGCTCCTTGCAAACCTCCGACACTGCACACCCTCCTTCACTAGCTTGTCTTTGACGCATCCAAACTTATCTCCATTATGGCACGAATCACCATCGTTGGCTCCGGGTAAGCGACCTTGCACAGGCCTGTTCATCTTTATTTCCTAACATGTTGGACATGTTTAACAAATGTTGCTCAGCATCATTGGGATGGCCACAGCCGCCCAACTCTCTCGGCATCACGACGTAACAATCGTTGCGAGAAACCTTCCTGGCGATGACCCGACCATGGAATGGGCCAGTCCCTGGGCAGGTGCCAACTTATTGGCTGGTGGCTGCCCTACCGAACGCGAGCAGTTATTTCAAAGAGATGCTTTCGCCGAGCTGTGGAGACTTTGTATTAGGCACCCAGAGTCAAGCATCAAGACCATTCCACTCGAAGAAGTCTTTGAAGACGATCGTTCCGACGCCGACATTTGGTGGAAGGACCTGATGCCAGGGGTAGGAGTTGACAACATCTTGACTGTCAACATGAATATAACCTGACTGATTCTTAGTTCCGTGAACTCCCAAAGGACGAGCTTCCGGAAGGAACAAAGCGCGGAATTAGATGTATGTTCTGGAACATGTTTCCCTTGCAACTGGACAACACTGACAGATGATGAGATGATACCGTGGTTTTGAACCCCCACATCTTCCTGCCATGGTTTAGACGCCATCTTGAGAGCTCGGGGGTCAAGTTCAAGCGCATGACTCTATCCGCCTTGTCAGATGCTCGACACCTCGGTCACGATGTTCTTATTAATGCTAGTGGTGCTGGCCCCAAATACCTAACTGACGTCCAAGACAAGGAGATGGAGCTTCTCCGTGGGCAAATGATGATTGTCAAAAGCGACTACAAAAAATGTTTCATGCGCGACAACGGCAAGGAATATACCTATGTCGTCCCACGTCTCGATGGCACCGCGTGTCTCGGGGGTATAAGACATAAGGATGTGGTGTAAGTCATGAGAACCCCCCTTCAGCCGCAACTTTGGATCAGTGATCAGTCACTTACGACTCCATGTCACTAGTGACGCCGAGGTGGATGAGGAGGTTGACAAGGACGTAAGAACCCGGACTGGCCTTTCCGATTTGAGTTGTATCTAATATTTCACCAGATTTTGAGAAGAATCAATGCCAATCTTCCCAAGTATTTCTCTGCGGACAAGGAGGACTACGACATCATGGGCCACAGCATTGGCATTCGACCCTACAGGTCGTCAGGCATCCGTATCGAGAAAGAAGTCAAGAACGGCCAAAACATCGTCCATGCCTACGGTGAGTAATTCCTTGAAAATTTGATGTGAAACAAGCCCTAACGAGATATAGGTGTCACTGGGGGTGGCTATATTCATAGCTGGGGAGTAGCACGACAGGCTGTGAAATTGGTGGACGAGTTCCTGTTCCCCGGTGGCAAAGCTAATCTCTAAGATGCAAAGCTTGAGCACCCAACGAATATAGCCCTGTGTCCAAGGAGCACGAAGTTGTTCAGGGGTCAGATTGAACAAGATCCAATCATAGATACATCCTCCTGGGAGAAGATTCTATATTTTCAAGACTGCTATATGGACGTGTACCTCGCCCAACCTGAACTTGTATGCACAGCATTAAAGTCCAATCTTAGGCGCAGTCATACTTCGTGATATCACACTAGACCTCGTTCCTCATTTTGACCGGCAATGCCCTGTAAGAGAAGCTACCCCTACAAGTTGTCTTTGAGAGCATTACACTCACATAATACTCGAGACTGATACAGTCAAATCTAAGGAATGAACACGTAGCTTTGATAAGGATATTCTAATTGCCTAAACCCTTGTCGTATGTCCCCAGGTTCGGTTGCTCGATAGAGAGGGGGATACGAGATCATGAATTTCAAAAGAGGTTGATTGGCCCCAGGCTGGTCTGCTTGTTGCGCCCATGGTTCCTAGTCATGTGAATCTGAACCGACTAGGAGCCTCTTCTTAGCTAGCCCCAAGATCAGAAGGTACGCAATGAGACTTGTCTTCTAGACTCGGTGTCTGCTCACCGATGACGTATATCGGCGGGTCTCGGCTTGCCAAAGTGGCAGCAGGGAGGCGACTGAAGAGCCAGAAGGCCGGAGACAAACAGAACAGGGGGTAAGGAGGTGAAAAGAGAAAGCCCGAGCGAGATTAAGTGGAAAGAAAGGTGGGGTCGTTCAAGGCTTATCAACGGACCAGAACAGCATGGCTACGCGGCTTGGAGCTTGGAGCGCCAGGACCAAGGCCTAAGACAGGCGAAGCAGAAATTTAAGCGAGGCTCTGGGCTTATGCGCTGCATTGAGCTTGATCCCTTGTTGCTGGAAAGATTCGCTCAACCATGTTCAAGCCTACTTAAACCTTAGCGAGATTTTATGGAGAGGCGTCGCTTAGAAACCCATTTCTGGTCGGCATTACGGCTATCCAGATGAAATTCGCCGTCGTCCAGGTGTCAAGCTACCCTATCTGCTCCTTGTTCTTTAGGTCTCTGATCCTTCTTATGAATGCTGTTTTCCGGGTAGCCAATCCTTGCCGGCTTGTTTGTAATCGCGATCTATACGTATCAGTACCAGAAATGACTGATCTGTAGATGAATTAGAGAGTTTCGCCAAGCTAAGACTCCAAAACATGTTCATGACTTCTATGCATTTGTTCCAGACGACTCGAGAGCTTTGGCCTGCTGTTGAGATGCTATGAAGAAGTGGGCTGTTCCGGATGGAAGTATGTTCTAAAGCGTCGGCCTTGGGTACAAAATCAATGGCTGGCGGGGGGAGATGGTGAGATCGATACGACGACAGGTTTAGCATGGAAGAGTCTTGACTTTTAAAAATGATTTTCTGGCTGCAATCAATTTCTGTGCTTGAGAAGGCGGTGGATATGACAGTCAAAAATCAACATAACATTAACAGCCCAGCGTTGGGTGGCATCCAAACCTAAAAGCTTCAAGTTGACTATTGTCGTAAGACTGCCCCCTGCCCTCAGAAAACAAAAAACAAGGGAATATAGACGTTTCTCTTAGATGTTTTCACGATCCTAAATACCCGTACTAAGCTCACCCTCCGACGTCCAAATTTCATAAGCAAAGTCGACCTGAAACTCAACATATAAAGTAGCCTGGAAACTGTTTTAGACCCAGATGTTGAATCAAGGAGATTCGTTCATTAGGTAATATACTCACAGGGTCTGCGTTGATGTTTGCAGTGAATTGAGCTTCCTCGTGGCCACTGATATTCTTGGGGAGATTAGTGCCCTCAACCATAAGCTGTACTTCACATGTCCTCTCTAAAGAAGTAAATAGATAGGCAGCTTCGTCAACGGTACTACCAGCAGTGAAGAGTCCGTGGTTCTGGAGGATAGCTACCCGGTTCTTATCGCCCAAGGTAGCAGCAATACGCTCGCCTTCAGCCTTTTGCAGAACAACCCCGCCAAAGTTCTTATAGATAGTCTGAATATCATAGAAGATGCAGCTGTCTTGGTTGATAATATCAACGGGGCGCCCAAAAGCAGACCATGCCTTACCCGCGGGCGAATGGGTATGGCACACGGCGTGAATATCAGGACGGGCCTTATGGATTGCGCTGTGAATCATAAAGCCTGCAGCGTTAACAGCTCTCTGGGCTCCTCCGATAACCTCGCCTTTCTCGTTGATATGCACCAGGTCGGAGGCCTTGAGCATACCAAAGTGAACGCCCAAGCTAAGGATCATAAGCCTGCATGCCACCTCAAGTTGGAAACTCAACACTCACGGATTAATCCAAAAGGTTGAAGGATCAACCGGGTCGCGAACGCTGATGTGACCAGCTGTGCCCTCAGTATATCCCTTGCGGGCAAATACTCTGAAGGCGCCGGCCATGTGTTCCAGTTGCCATTGTCGCTGCTTATAGGGGTCGTCAAATGTAGGGATACCCTCTATTTCGAAGCCACCAGTTCCGCAAGCGCTGAGAGCAGCAGAAGATGTGGTTTTCTGAGTTTGCGAGTGTGCCTCAGCCGGGCGTGCTGGTTGGACAGCATTAACCTCTCGGTTAAGAGGCAACACCTGGGCGATCGTTGTGTTTGTGGTGGTGGACATGTTGTGTGAGGAGTTGGGAGAGTTGTGGGTTCGTTTGTTCAACAAGTGGTAGTAACGCACAATGCAAGATAAGAATCCGGATTTGCTATGAGCCAAGCGATGCAGAGGAACAGTCAAGGGGCGTAGTCGATATCGACGTAGGTATTTAAGTGTTGGCTAGCAACTCTGGGCGGCGAATGTAAGACACGCTGGGTAAGCTGAATATACGGAACGAGTATCGATTTCCTGGTCTGAAAGTATTTGAGAATCGCATGAATAGGCAAAGGCACGAGCGACTGCAGATGGATGATATCCCCCACGTTGTTGATCACTGGCACACATATGTTTTGGGGTTATGGTGCGTCAATGGCTACTGGTACTCTGTCGATGAAGAGAGTGGCGACCCATCGGTGCAAAAGAGAATACGGCAATGTCACTGTAAGGAAATTACGGGCGACGTGGGGGAGAGTCTGCCGTTTGGGAAAGTCTGAACGGCGCGTGGCACTCTATCTTCATTTCATGAAATCAGCCTCTGCGCTGAGTTATCTTGACCTCCGCAGCGGAGAATCGCTAGAAGATACCTTATCGGACCCGTGAGCACTCCCTCTTATTCCACAATTCCGCTCGGCCCTGTCCTCTCCTCTTTTCACGAAGCAATGTGCTGCTCCATACCGCTATGCCTTACACTTTCTGTGTAGGGATCATCATGAGTTGGAGGTTTAGCGTGCGAACCGATCAGGAAACATTAGCCTATCATGACTATGACCTATCAACACATCGCTCATATTATCCGAATCGGTGTCGCTAAGCATCGGTAGCGCGTAAGAAATCGGGATGTATCTTATCCGCTTTGGGCTTGATCACTTCACATTGCTGACATAGGTAGAGTTTTGTCCAGAAGCGGCAAGTTAACTGCAGTTGGCAATGATTGGTTTGATACGCCAATAGAATCAGGAAGCGAGCAGTACTCCAGTCTGTTGCCCACGATGAGAGTTCCCCGCATACATCTCCGCAACCAACCCCGCGATTAACTCCAGATAACGGGTTTTAAGGACAAGGAGAACTCACATCATAACAGCCTCACTCGTCCACGTCTCCATCCGGTGTCCGCCTGTCTTGCCTGGTATCTTTGTTTTTCTTGCCTTGCCTGTCACAGAGGTCTCCTCCAAACTGGAAATTAATGTACCAACGCCATGGGTAAATTTGTGGACAGTGTAGACTTAGTCAACACCACCCAGCAATATTTTGCTGCTGCCACCTCAGCTCATGCTAGCAGTCGCATCATTCATACCGCCGGTCAAATCGGCATAACCAGAGATGGCCGGGTGCCCATTGACTACGAGTCGCAAGTTCATCTGGCTCTTCACAACCTGCACAAGGTGATTCTCACCTCTGGTGCCGATATTGAAGACATTGCCAAGATCGTCATATATGTCGTCAACTACGATCCAAACCAACGAAAGCACGCTCGTCATGTTCAACGTTTTCTCCGAAGTCACCGCCCAGCTGTCACTTTGGTCCCTGTCCAGCAACTGGCTGTGCCGAGCTGGCTGATCGAGATAGAGGCCGTCGTCATCCGTGAGCAGAAGCAAGTATCCATTCCTCGTGCTCTGAAGGATACCGCACAACCACAGGAGATCGATGTTGTGGTCATTGGCGCGGGATTGTCAGGTCTATCAGCAGCTCGCCAGCTTGTCCGGGCTGGCCTGGATGTCGTCGTTCTCGAAGCCCGTGACCGAGTCGGTGGCAAGACCTGGAGTCAACCTCTCTCTGCGGGCAAAGGCATTGCTGAATTCGGCGCTGCCTGGATCAACGATGTCAGTCAGTCCAAGATAATTGGCCTGGCTAGGGAGTTCGGCCTGGAACTCATTGAGCAGAGTACACGTGGCGATTGTGTATTCCAAGGTTTCGACGGCAAGGCGTCTCGCTTCGCCTATGGTGAGCTGCCGAGGGTAAGCCCACCCCAATATCGGTTTTAAGCTACGCCCTTGATATACTCATACATTGCCATTGCAGTTTGATGATGCCGCAGCAAAGGATGTGGCCCGTATACGTGACCTCTGTGAGGCTGATTGCCAGAAGCTCGACGTTTTCAAACCACGCGACGCTGAGTTAGACTCGCTTACATTCGAAGCTTACCTCCATAAGAATAACGCGAGTAAATCAGCAATTGCCACCGCAGCCGTGTGGACACGCGCCATGCTCGGTCTTGATCCTGCCGACCTCTCTGCCCTCTTCTTCCTCAACTACTGCAAGTCTGGCGGTGGCCTGCTGCAGATGCGATCAGATCGCAAAGGAGGCGGTCAACACCTCCGCGTTCGTCAAGGCACACAATCATTTTCAAGTGGCCTAGCCTCGACTTTGCCGCCTGGCACTGTTAGGTTGAGCTCGCCCGTTTCAGATGTTGTGCGGCATGAAACTACACACATCGACGTTGTCTATGGCGGTGGGAATGCATACAGAGCTCGCAAGGTCATCACAACTATTCCGAGTCCCGCGCTGCGATCCATCAACTTCGTCCCTGAGCTGAACCTCGCCAAACAGGCCTGGTGCGGCGCGGCCATCGGCGGATTCTACGTCAAGGCCATAGTCATTTTCAAAACTGCCTTCTGGGTCGAGAAGGGTCTCTGTGGCCTGACTCAATCTTTTGTCGGGCCTGCCAGCGTCATTCGCGACACTAGCAGCCCAGCAGATGAGAAGCATGCGCTCACCTGCTTCATGGTCGGGCCACTTGGCGCCGAGTGGGCAGCAAAGGGTGTTGAGGATCGCAAGAAGATTTTGCTTGACCAGATCGCGACTGTCTACGATGCCAAAGACAAGGTTGCGTCCGAGTTTGAGGAGTTGATCTCATATGATTGGGCCAACGATCATTGGGCAGGCAACACATGTCCTACTACTGGTCTTACCCCTGGTCTTTTGGATAGTGTCAGCCCAGCCTCTTTCCGCGAGCCCCTTGGAAACCTCTACTTTGCTGGCACCGAAACGGCAGGCGAGTGGAAGGGATATATGGAGGGCGCTGTCCGCAGCGGAGAACGGGCGGCTCGGGAGGTGATTGATGACTTTGCTTCCGGTCTGGGGTCCCGCTTGTAACTAGAGGGGATGTCTTATGAGGCTCTAATAGCAACAGTGGTGAGAATTTTGGGCTGACGATGTCGTCTAAAAAACATCTATGGTTACTTGAACGCGGTCCACCGACCTCCTTTGTTCTTTGTGGGGAACATCAAAACGGCCCGTGATTTTGGGTTCAGCGGAAACTCGCCCGTTGATGCGGGGAGAACCTTAAACTGGCACTGATCACATCGTGGGCTGAGCCTCGTCTTCTCACGAGTCATTGTCGGTCTGGACACAATGAGGAGACTTCCTTCCTGAGGCACTGGCTACCCTACAATGACCCAGCGAAGTGAGATTGCCATGTCTTGTGATGCAGAAAGCACATGGGCATTCTCTCGTTATATCGAGAACTGTGATTGGGTTTCCGCAAAAGGCACAGCCCCCTATCGCGCCATTTCCGTTGGTAATTTCCCTTGTGTACGCAACACCCAGAATGGCCTGTCAGGCGAAGCCAAGCAAGACCCGGCCTATCTTATCGCTGGATGCCAGGGTGTGGTTTTCCTTTGCTTAACACTGCCTCTCTGGGCCTAGCCTCTTGGAGCTGCCGCCGTCTTCCCCGCGTCGCGAACCACGCTAGAACCGGGGAGGCGAAATTGGCCCAACAGCCGATTGGCCGCCGCCTGAAACCTCGTTGGCTCTACCGGCCTCCCATTCCAACCCTGATAAGGAGACTTTTTCGGCTGTTGTGTTGGGTGTGTTGATATATCCATGCTTGCGCGAGCCACTCCTTCTTCCATCACCAAACAATCACCGAGATCTCACTCATCATGGCGGCTCACACGACGGCGCAGGAGGGCCACCTCCAGAAGCGCTTCTCCAAGATCACCATGGTTGGCATGTCGTTTGCCATTCTCAAGTAAGCCGTGTCACTCACGCCCGTGCTGACGCGTCGTGCATCTAACTGGGTCCCTTAGCACCTGGATCTCCCTGGCCGGATCCGTCGGTCTCGTCATGCCCTCGGGAGGATCCGTGAGCTTCGTCTGGGGCTTCCTATTCTGTGTCGTCTGCAACATCTGCCTGAGCGCAAGCGTCGGTGAGCTGGCCTCGCTGTGGCCTACGGCTGGTGGCCAGTATCACTATGCTTTTGCTTTGTCGACCAAGAAATGGCAGAATCTCATGGTTAGAAGAACAATGCTGTCACGTCTTGTCACGTTGCTGATCATCATCAGAGTTTCCTCATTGGATGGACTAATATCGCTGGCTGGTTGACGCTAAACACGACTGCCGCGTACTTTGGAGGTTAGTTCGCGTCTATAGTTTGAGGTAGATCGTCAACTCACCACACAACAGCTCGATTCCTCGCCGCGGCCGCTGTCGCAGGCTCTGGCGGTACCTATGAGATTACCCAATGGAGCACCTATCTGATGTTTGTCGCCGTCTCCATCATTGGCGTCTTCCTAAACATCTTTGCCTATCCTATCCTGAACCGATGGAATGAAGGAGCCCGTACGTCAACCGCCGTGACATGGCGATACCTTACTAACTACCATAGTGTACTGGTCTCTGACCAGCGTCATCGTCATCAGCATTGTCCTTCTTGCTACCTCTCCAAAGACTGACGCAGCTTTTGTCTTCACAAATTTCTCCAACACGACCGGATGGAGCGACGGTACCGCCTGGATGCTTGGACTTCTACAGTCAGCTCTGAGTTTCATCGGGTGAGCACTAACCCTCGAGCCTCGCCCTTCAGACGACTAATATTATTGTAGCTTTGATGCCGTAGCACATATGACCGAAGAGATGCCCAATCCTAAGAAAGACGCACCTCAAGCAATGGTTGCTTCTGTCCTCGTCGGGGGCGTAACGTGGGTTGTTTCTTACCCTTTACTGAGGCTTCTGCTGACTCCGTCGTAGTGGCATCGTGTTCATCATTGTCATGCTGTTCTGCGCTGTCGACATTGACGTTCTCCTCCAATCACCGACGATGAGTCCTTTGACAGAAATGATAACCCAGGCAACTGGCAGTAAAGTGGCCGCCACCATACTTAGCGTAGCTGTGGCCTTGTGCTTTGTCAACGGAGCCAACGGTTGTGTCACTTCTGGTAGTCGTCTGTTGTGGGCCATGGCGCGAGACAACGGCACGCCCTTTTCCAAATAGTAGGTTCCGACTTTTCAATGTGAGGTAATATTGCTGACAGAGCCACCCAAGCTTTTCGCATCTGCACCCGACGCTCAACGTTCCCGTCCGAACCATTTTGGTCCAGGCCGTCTTTAACCTCCTCTTCGGCCTGCTCTATCTCGGTAAGTATCTAGACTAAACACTTGGTGGTTTCTGTTCTAATAGCTTTAAGGTCCGGAGGTAGCGTTCAATGCGTACATCGCGAGCTGCACCCTGTTTCTCAACTTGTCTTATGCTGCACCCGTCATGATTCTGCTCGTTCGTGGACGGAGCTTTATTCTTGAGAACCCGCCCGTATTTTCCCTCGGCAAAGGGCTGGGATATGCAGTCAACTACACAGCCGTAATCTTTGTGCTTGTTACCTCGGTGGTAAGTTTTGCGAAGGGGTAGTGCACAATGAGGACCATGCTGACGATTTCCTTTCACCTAGTTCTTCTGCTTCCCTCCTGCTATCCCGATCAACACGTCGACTATGAGTGAGTAGAGCCACCAAATGTTTTCTGTTCAAGTTTGCTAATATCCCTTAGATTATGTGACAGCTGTCATTGGAATCTTTCTGCTCTTTGTCGTGGTGCTTTGGATTATGAAAAGAAAGGCATACAATGGTCCGCAACTCGAAAGCATTCTGGGGGAAGCCTTGCCCATCGTTGACTCGAACTCACACGAAACACATGAAACGCACGAAACGCACACAGTCACTGCCTCGAGTACAGAGTTCAAGTCGAAGGATTAATTTAATGCCTGCAAGAACCTTCTGGTACATGTAGGGGGCCAATGCAGTATATATATTAGGATATTTAGCTTAGTTATGTATTCGCTGCCTTGTGTGCAACACAACGCAAATAATAGACCTTCCTCGATCGCCTTGTTGCCCTTAAATCAAGTTGATCCGTTGCTCCTACGATATTGAAGAACATGGCGTGGAGGATAGTTTTCTGGGTAGAGGGAGTAGCAAAACTAGATAGTAACATAGTCGCTAGTGCTAGGCACAAACCTAACACAAATGCCAACTTTGAAGTCTCGTCTACTAGTCCCAGAAGTCACATTGTTAAGTGTATTGAACGAACAACAACTTACCACCAAAACCAATGGAGCCACCAACAAGTCAGACATCATGTAAGGGTGATCTTTGAATAGTAACTCTAGCTGAATCTGCGCTAGAGCAAAGCAAGTTAGAGAGCCCTCTTCGAGGTTGACATCATGGGCTGGCAGGGGTATCGGAGAAAACATTAGTTAGGTTCTAGAGGCTCAAAAATATGACCGGCATAAGTTCCCGAAGGACCGCCGATCGGGGATGAATAACTGTGCCCCACAAAGACCGAGGCAACCAATGAAGACAAGTTAAGTAGATCTCAATCGAGAGAGTCAAAGGCGAACAAGCTTCCACTTGTGCCTAGGAAGACGGCAGTTGTCAATATGTGCGTCGAATGAGGCTATGCACTACACAGCCAAGATCTGACAGCTTCGAATGGATTCCCCAAAAGGGTGACAACGGCTACATGCCGTTGCATGCCTGCCTCAGGGCCGATCCAATGGTGACAAGGGCTTAATTTTCCGACATGACATTAATTGTATACATGGATTGTATTGACCTTCGAAGTCCAAAATGATAAACAAAGAACTTCTATTTGAACATTTGTTTTTATCATCATCTGGTCTTTGGCCGGCGATACCAAAAGTTTCCCGCATCGCAGCAGGGTGAGAAGAAGGAGAACCAACATCTCTTCTCCGCTTCCGCTAGGATTGTTAGATCCGAAAAAGCCATCTTGCCATTGATTTGACCTGCTGGCTTGGCGGTTACCCGGAAGGATTGGCTGCCGGGCCTGTGTCTTGACGATCTTTACGGCATGTTAAAGCTAATACTCTGGGCACATCGCAGCTTCATGTGCCCTTCTCTGAATGACGAAGGGAGGGTCGCATAAGCTAAGGGAGGCTGAGGAACGAAGAGCGCTTTACAGAGCCAATTGTTCCCTGCCAAATATTCCATCTTCACTATATCATCAGGCAGGCCATGGCACTGTCTAGTGTGGTACCAGTATTATTCCTGCACCACTCATGTTATTATATGATGGTGATTGCAATTGCCTACCTATGTGTTGCGCAGGAGGTCAATTTTCTTGACCTTTACTCAGATAATAGGCTTGTACCAGGAAGGAAGCTAGCCTGCAAAGTGTAATAACTCCCTTGTCTGTCTGGGTAGATTTGTCATAATAGATACAATCCCACAAGGTTAGTATGCTGGCTTGGTCGGGAACATATAAGCCGAGACTAGCCCCCACCTGGAAGGTTTGAGGAGGCTGGGTACCATTCACGGCCGTTTTGTCTCCGAGAGGGCTAGTTAAGGTTAGTGATAAGCGTAGACACTAGCCAAGCATGCTTGTTTAAGATATTAAAAAGTTCAGGAGAAAGGAGGACGTCATTCCCCTGAAACCCCTCAATCAGCACGATAGATGTAATCCTGTTGATCGACGCTTCGGACTCTTGCTCTCGGACTCTCCACCACTCACAGACGTATCGGATCTTCTAAAATTGGGATTCTTCCATCGTGAACTGGCGTTGCAAGATCGTCAACGTCGATGGATTGGCATACTGCCAGGCTCATACGCACCACGTTGTAGAACTTCAGGATTCGAAGGGAATGCTCGGCCTCGGCTTCGGGCTCAGGACAAGCTCTGTGTTCTGCTGCTGGACTCTCTTCCAGATATTACGTAGATACAGTCAACTCAGTAAAAAGAGAACGTCCTCTTTCTATAAAAGGGACCGTTTCCTAGGCTTGGAACTCAAGTTTTCTCATCTTCTCTATCACAACAGCAAGCACCTGTATCCAATACTTTACATCATTTCCAAACTTTCAAGAAGCTCCTACATATTCAACCAACAATATGAAGACCGCTATCACCTTCACCAGCATCTTTGCCATCATCAGCCTTGGCATCAACCCCGTCTCAGCCGGGTGCTTTGGTAATGGCGATGTTTGGCAAGACAAAGCCGTAGCTCGCGAGCACGTCGTCAGAGCCTGCAAGGGCTTTGACGGACAGCAGGGAGCATTTCAAGGCACCTTTGCTTCCTTGGAGGCCAAATCGGCCTGCATTCAGCATTCGCCTACGCAGAAGTTGCTGTTCAGCGTCAGGAACGGGGGCGCGGGCCCTGCTGACGTGAATGATGATGAATGCGTCTTGCGCCTCCAGAACGAGATTAACGGCTGCGACAGGGGAGGCAGCTCGATAGTCGGAGATTGGACTTACACGTGAGTTGATGTTTTGACCGAGTAGATGCTATTCTTCCGCTAACACGTTCGATTCAGAGCGGACCCAGAAAACGGTCTTTGCTAAATTACATGCCACTGTAAGCTCTAGCCTCCTGTTACTTGTAACTCGAAAGCCTTGAGCCAGTGGTAGTGGCCACGTCGCAAAGTCAGACCTCTATGCTGGGACGGTCAAAAGGGTTGAAACAAGGCACCTTGAATCTGTTCCTTACGGGTCGGTGGGCTACTTGACGCAACTGTTTACACATTCTTTCCAACTCGGCTGAGTTGATATCATTTATTCATTCGTTTACCTCCTACTGGGTAGAAGTAACGCTCGCTATCAATAAACCGCGGTTTTGAGATTTGGTGTAAATCATGATTGTGAAGCTTGCTGAGGATGTCGTAATAGCTATCTCTGGATGAGACACCCCAACCGTTTGTTTAGCATAAGTGATTCATGAAATGATTATAAGTTCGGTTTTTGAGCGCACCCATTGTCGAGAAAACGTTGCTCTGTGCTGATTAATCTAGACCTCACCACAACGCTACGGACTGAAGGGCGCACTCCGCCCCCGACGGTACATCCTGTGAGGTAAGTAGAGAACCAGAGTCATGGACCTTGCAATGCCGATAGTATAGTAGGAATATATGTCTTGTGGTATTACCGATTATATCCTATGCGCTTGCATCTCTAGTAGTTTTCGCGCTCCTCTAGTGCACAGCCGAGTCACCCTTCAAGTAGCCATAGTGCCAGTCCGCCCTTGCCAAGTCCTGTCTAATTTTGTAATTCCCTTCGGCAATCTCGACGGTGCGCATATCTACCTCTAGGACACGGGTACCCTCCTCACTATCAGTGAAACTCCCTGGGACGCTTCCCACTATGGGCAGGGCAACCTGACTGCACCCAAAGAATCCTTCTTGTGCTGGCCCGCCCGCATTGCAAAATATGACGGCAGCGGTGCTCTCGAAAGCGCGAGTGACGAGAGAATTCTGTATAAACATCTTTTCACAGTCGGCGTTGTACGCAAGGCCCTCGGCGCACATGTCCAGCGCCGTCCAATAAGAGGGGATGATGATGATCTTGGCGCCCGCTAGAACCAGCTGTCTAAACGCCTCGGGGAAAGCCAGGTCCCAGCAGACAAGGATGCCGACGGGCCCTAGAGGCGTATCGATAACTCTATGGGGATTTATAGGCGTTTCACCGGCCTTGGCCTCTTGTCGCGCGTAGTCGACAAACGACGTTAACGTGTGCCGTTCTGGTATCCAGAGGTTGGTTTTTGTATAACTCCCAAGCAATTTGCCATTGTGGTCGATAAAGTCGGACGTATTCAGGAGAGTTGGCCTGTGCTCCTCGTTGCGGGCGTCGGCGGGTTCCCCGTCCTGTTGGGTGCCATGCTCTGGAGCCTGATATACAATTGTGCCTGCACAAATATTGATGTGTAACTCGGCTGCCAAATCCTGGTACCTCTGTTGGTAATGACGAGCTTGGTCGGGGGTCAGCGCAAACGAGGGTTCCTCGGGGACCCAGCCAGTTAAATGGTACTCTGGCAGCACAGCCAACGACGCGCCCTGAGTGGCTGCCAGGCGGATCTGCCCAGCCGCATGCGAGAAGTTGTGCTCTGCGTCCAGGGGCTGCCAGGGATATTAATATGGCGTTGGTTGAACGGCGTTGGCCAGATAGGCCTGGAAAGTTCTTTGCATACCTTGGGTTTCATCTGCACGAGGGCCACTTTAAAAGTAGGGTTTGGTGCTATTACCGCCATCATGACTCGCGCCTGGGAGGATATAGGAGAAACGAGATATGCACTGTCTCTGATAATGGTATCGATTGACTTAATCAAGATGTGATTTATCACGAATTGTGTGCTCTAAGTATAAAAACGCCCGCACAGCTGTTCTAGAATCCGCCGCAATATCATGTGCTGCTGGCGAGACTCTTGGGACTGCCCATTCCGGCACTGTTAAGCTTTGCGTGTTGTGCCCGGATTCGGAGCCGTGCCAAGACTTCAGCGGGCGCTAATCGTACCAGGTTGCCAGGATGAGGCCGGTCGTCCGAGAGAGCCCTTGTCAATCTTATCGTGACGGCATTCGACATTCTGAGACCAGTGGCAATTATTCGTACATGTGGTTGCGGTTGACTCGTGGGGAAAAGGTTGAGCAAATTCTCCGAAGCCGTTTTACATAAAAGGGTTTGTTTCCGGGAGTTGGTCAAACCGTTGAGACCAAGTGGAGGTACCCGTACCTAGACTTGCACTGACCTCTCGACTTAGTCCACCATGCTATCTTAGTTGTGGCTGGAAATGAGCAAGCATTCAACCATGTCGCACAGTCTCATCCCTCAAGCGAGAGCCTGGTCTATCGAGAAAGCCCAAAGTCCGCGCAAGCCCCTTAGGCGCATTTAGAGTTTCGCTAAAGCGTCACGTGCACCGGCAAGGCCCCGTCTTGAACGATTCCACTCCCCCAGTTTCGCGATTGCCATCTCCACTCTTCACTCATCAACTCCCGAACAGTCCCACTCAGTCGCCTCCATGTTTCCACCGCCGGCGCGCAAGCACATCACCAGATCGCGAAACGGCTGCGCGGTCTGCAAGTCCAAGAGAGTATGGCCACCACTGTCCCTCACCTCACTCACATCTGGCCAGCAGATGTCTAATCATATGCCGCGTCACTAGCTCAAATGCGATGAAGCGAGGCCGGCGTGCTCTCGCTGCGAGAGGCTGGGCATCCCGTGTCCCGGCTATCAAAAGCCTCTGAGATGGGCGGGGGGGTCCAAGTCGCCCCCAAAGGACAAGGCGAACACTCCTGGGAGCAATGCGTCGACAGCCTCGCAGGAGAGTCCCGAGTCTACCACCTATCAGCCGCAGCAGCCTCCGGAACAGTTTGTGCCCGAGTTCTACACCCCGGAGCTGCTGGACCAGTTCACAAATGTCATCAACCCCGGGAACTTCAACCTTCAAGACAATGTTAGCCTGGTGTCACCTGTGCCGTTTATAGAGTTTTCGGATGAGTTGCTGCAAATGTATCCTGACCAGACAACCGAACAAACGCCAAGCGCCGCATCCCAGGAGCCCAACCAAGATGAGCTATGGCCAGACACCATGTTGACCACAACACATCCAACACATCGTGTTCTGGACCGCCAAAATTCATCCAGTCAATCTGCCAATGCCAGTCGCGAAATGCCATTATCAAGACCCCTCGCGGATCATTCGTCTGTTCTCGTCGAGTACTACTTCAAGGAAGTGTGCGGCCTAATGTCTTGCTATGACAGCTCGATGAACCCGTATAGAACTACCATCCAGAATGTGTGGACCAGCTCTCAGCCTCTCTATTACATCACACAAAGCATGGCCGCTGCCTGTTTGTCAGAAGTCTCACCGACTCTCTCCACGGTTGGCCGCCAAATGCAAGACCAAGCCGTCATTTGCCTGTCGCGGGAAGCACAGAAGACCCAACTGGACACCTCACATTTGCTAGCGTTGGTCATGCTCGGTATGAGTCTATCCTGGCATGATCCTGGAAGTCTGGGCCGGGCAGAGTTTGAGCTTCTCTCCAAACAAGTCCTCTCTGACACTCCTAGCGATGCCGTTCCATTAGCCGATA
The DNA here is from genome assembly GCA_013266205.1 of Fusarium decemcellulare. NCBI lineage: Eukaryota > Fungi > Ascomycota > Sordariomycetes > Hypocreales > Nectriaceae > Fusarium > Fusarium decemcellulare. The sequence goes on from JAAGWO010000017.1 coordinate 34,780, forward strand.
AGCAAAAGAAGTTCTTCTTCTACAATTCAGTTGTGTACTGGAGGATGTTGCTTTCCTTTGTCACTGATCTGGACTCGGATGACCAAGGCATCGAGAATTCCCCATCCAAGCCTCCCCCGTCAAATGGTCGTGACACGCGCGAACCCCGCATGCCTCATCCACAGACAGGCATTGGAATCGAAGTTCAGGACTTGGTTGCAAAAGTTGGAAGCTTGGTGAGAAAGGAGCGGAAACGAATCCGCACACGGCGATTTGCATCGAGGGAGGATATTGAGCAGGCTCAAAGGGCCATCGTTGCTGCAGAGAGACTTCATTCGGAGCTTTGTGCCATCGAACCTCCGAATGAGAGCTCGATTGTTGATTCGGGCGACGAAATGACCCCGGCAATCCATCTGGTGAGGGTTGCTGAAGCCTATAGATGTACGGGCTTGTTGCAACTGTATCGAAACTTTCCGGACCTTCTTTCACCCTATCTTTCATCAGGGGACACGGCTATGCAGTTGCGGAGGATGAGTTCTACCGATCAGGCCTGTTCTGGTCCCGACGCTCGCTCTTTGGAAGACACGTGGTTGACGTGTTTAGCCATGCACATTTTGGACTTGATCCAATCAATACCGGAAACATCACGTAGTCGGTCTATCCAGCCTTTGCTCCTCGTGAGCATCTGCAGCGAACTGTCAGTCAACCGCACATATTGTTCACTGGCTGGGTTACAACAATTTCCTGCCGCAAGTATCGCTACCAGCCCGCGCTTCAAAGCTTCTTTGACCGGTCTCGACGTTTTGCAGGCAAGGAGATTCGTCATCTCACGTCTTTCGGCTTACGAGAACATCCTGGCAGCCAAGCCTGTACGCCAGATGATGAAGCTGATCAAAGAGACGTGGGCTTGGATGGAGCAGGACAAGGCGGATGTGTACTGGATGGATGTCATGATGGAAAAGGGTTACGAGACGTTGATGGGATGAGTTCGAGTCAATAGCCTCCATGTTGAGAGATTCAGGGACGCCTCTGTTTAAAGATCGTACATAGATCAACATGATGAATCCCGTTTTAAGCCACATGCCTCGTTCCATCACCTTCTTGGACCTGGTGGTTGCCAGAGCGGCCGAATCTTACGGTGGAGTTATGCGGAGTTCCGTATTACTATCACAGGGTCCTCCATGGTAAAGGATTCGAATGCCTGTTGATTTCTACATGGATCAGTTGCGGAGTTCCGGCGGCATATGTTGTCCAATCTCCGCATGATCGACGGGCAGTTGTGATTGATTGGCTAGGATAGGGAAGCGAGTCTTGGTTTATGCCGTGGCCGGTACTTCTTATGCTGGGTTGATTAGCCGGAACTGCTAGAGATGGGATGCAAGCCAAGAACTTAATATGTGACTTGTCAGATGGTTTATTTACCATTCCTGTGTCTCCCGCTATATGTATGATGATATCAAGGACTGGCATCATTGTAGCTAAGGAGCGTTCACAAAATTGGAGGTGCCAAAGCAGGACAAACGAGTTGATCAATTCAACACCAACGACATGGCTCGGGATGAATAGAAGTGTTGACCTTCTCAAATATGTGGTGGATATGTACAGCGAAACAAGTCAAAATATCCCAGAGCATCCAAACCCCTAGCATTTTAAACTCCTTCTTAATCCCTAACCGGTAGTGGGAGTGAACTGCTGAGAGACACACCACAGAGACCGGAATCCATCCAAGTGGTTGACGACGCCCATGAGGTTCTCAACGAACGAGAGAGCGTGTCCGCCAAACTCACAGCCACCGATCTGGGCACCAGTCTCGTCAGTGACGACGTAGTCGCACGAGATACCGAAGAGTTGACCGCAGGCATCCTTGCCCTCTCCCTCCTGGGTGCCCTCGAAGGTCAACTTCTTGCCGCCATCGCCATTCCAGCTCTCACCAATCTGGAGCTTGCCGCCCGCATGATCGTAGCCATCTCCGTAGTTGCATCCGTCACATTCAAGGTCGTACCAATGAGCGACCTTGCTCCACCAGTTGTAGACGTCCTTCCCGCTCTGGACAGAGCCGTCGGTGACGAGGGGATAGATGGCGTTGTTGCCGAAAGCGTCACTCTCTTGGATGTGCCAAACACCAAAATCAGCTGTAGCGGTGGAGGCCATGAGGGCAAGAGAGGCGAGGGAGTTGACGAAAGTGGGCTTCATGTTGATTTATGTGAGATGATGGAATGAAGACGAGGCGGTTGAGATGGGAGCTATGGATGCTTGCAAACAATCAAGATAAGATGGGATGAGTCTGGGATGTTTTCAAATGGTTACAGCCGACATTTTATAGTCGTCGGTGCTCCTATTTCTCCCTGTGAAGGGTTGTGGAGGTTTCGGTAATTGGTCATTTGAAGCAACGATCTGATGGATTTGCCTTGGTAAAATTTCATCAAGAACCTCAATTAACCATCTTGGCGTTCACAGTCAACAGTGGGTTGAGTATACTAATCAGCCCTGCTACCCCTGCGACCTATAGCAAGTTGAGACTGAGTACAGGTGAGTATGTCTTGGCATAGGACTTTTGTGTGCCGTTTTATCCACCAGACGTAGTAAACTTGGAACACCACCAGGGTAAGATCTTTGAAGAAAGGGCAAACTTGGTCAGAGAACGCAGATGGCAATCTGATGCGGCTGTAAGACGGGATGCCAAGAGCATCGGGATTGACCTATGACGATGTTGGGGCGGCTTGTCGCTTGTGACTGGGGCATAGCCGCAAGGTCATCCAATGGGGTGTGCTAGGATGTGACATGCATCGGCCGACGATACATATCTATTACATGAGTTGATGGCTTACCATGAGATCACATCAGCCAAGACCCGTCCGTATTGCTTTTCAAAATCAACTGCCGGTACCTCTACTTCAGCCTTAGACAAGAGTAAACCTCTCTTAGACAGCTGCCGTATTATATCCAACTCATCAGTCGCGGGAGCGGCGTCGTGGCGTACCGCTTGTCCGCGGCAAAATATGGGCCTCACGGGCGGATAATTATTTAAAGCCGCGTGCTACATGGGCCATGTCCCGTCTTGTGCCTCTATCGAGTTAGGCGCCGTAAGCAACGCTTGTTCCGGCAATTCGCTTGTTAAACGGTTGCCTGTTGTCTCCGACGATCTTGTGGGCCGGCTAGCCCATTAAGTAAGCTCCTTAATATACGAGGTTGCATTGGCTCTTTGTCTCACAACTCATCAGTCTATCACATTGTCTTACATGGAATCGTCAACAGAATCGTGAGCTGAACGATGCAATTGGGAAGAGCATGGACACGAGATTGAACCTCGGAGCGGGCGACAAATGGATCCGTCATATCCACTGCGTCGAATGTTTCTACCGCATTTATCGCCCCCGTTGGACATAAAAGAAGAGGTGAATCTCGACATTCGATAGTAATACCAAGGCACTGCAAACAAAACAGATCATCATCTAATCGTTCAAGTCTCAAACATGGCCCCCAGCATCTTTCAACTCTTGTCCGCCGGACTCCTGGCCTCATCTGTCATCCCCCAGGTTGCTGCCCTCGACCCCAAGTGCGCCCCCGGTGGCAACTTTGATCTTTCACACTGGAAGCTCCAGCTCCCCATCGGAAGCCCTGGCAAGCCGCAGACCATCTCCAGCGCCGACCTCAAGGGCTGCAAGGGCTTCCAGAACTTTGACTACTTCTTCACCAACAGCAAGGATGGTGCCCTTGCTATGAAGGTTCCCGAAAAGTCCAAGTGCGTCACGACTCCGAACAGCAAGCACTGCCGCACCGAGCTCCGCGAGACCAACCCCGACAAATGGAGCCCCTTCAACTCCAAGAATCGTCTCTACGCCGATCTTGTCGTCAACCAGAACGATGACGAGGTCGTTGTCGGTCAGATCCACATTGACGACTCCATCTCCAGCAAGCCCGTCATGGAGCTCTACCACAATTCCAAGGGAGAGTTCACCGTTGGTGTGCAGAAGTGCCGAACCTGCACCCAGGACAGAACTGGTGTTCTTGCCAAGGTCCCCAAGGGCCAGAGATTCCACTACGAAATTCGCTATGAGAAGAACAAGCTTTCTATTAGCATCAACGACAGCCCCTACAAGGAGCTCGACACCTTCGATCTTAAAGGACCTGACAGCTACTTCAAGGTTGGCAACTACAACCAGGGTGAGGGGCCGACCAACATCCATGTCTTTGCCATCGTCGTGACTCACTGAGTTGCGCCTATGGAAATGGACCGGACAGAGAGCCTCTAGGGTTTGTTTACTTCTGAAGCATGTCCTTATTGCATTCTGGCTGTCTGGATAAAGCAACGTCCTCAGCATTATACATCATGTATATATCATGGATATTACCACTTCATATATATGGGTCTACAATCATTCGGGTTTCTGGATAAATAGACTGATCTCATAACATACTCTGCTCATTGTGTTTGTGCGTTGTGAAAACTCTAGACAATCGTGAAACCGTTCCCACCTCAGGAGGGATAAATCTATTCAGCCACAGGGCTTAGACGCGCAAAAATTACCCAAAGCGGAAGTTGCTCTAAGAGCCTATCGGTCAAATCATGGTGTTGATTCGACCAGCCATCGTGATGTAATCTCACTCGGCGATGCTGTAGGGTACGGTACCCTTGCTGATGTGCGGCTGTGTCCTCAGCTGAGGCGTTGAATCCTCAAGCTTCAGGGGTAACCCGTCGCTAATTGGCCCAAGAATACGACGGGCTGCTCCAACCAATCACCCAGCAGCATTTTCAGGTAGGGCGGATTCCTCCGTCAGAGAACTCAGCGTCTAGCGGGTTCTAGCGGACACTAGCGGGCTGAGAGGGCTGAGCAGGCTGATGCTAGATTCTGTTTTTGTTTTCGCATGAGGTAGGATTATGGCTGCTGATTCTGTCATCCTAACACACAGAGACAGAACCGCCTATTGTTTCATTTTCAAGGAAGTAAGGTATTGACGTAGGAAGGGGTTCTACGGTAAGGATCTGTACGCTGCGGGCGTCGACACGATGATTGACTCCCAGACTAACGGGTGGCTCCGTGCATTAATTTAGGGCAACCAATCGAGAGCTGCTCAAGTCAACCTGTCACGTGGATATAGTTGCATGTAATTAAGGCTGAAGAGGAGCATAAGCTTCCCAGACACTTCGAGAAAAGAGCCCCTTTCGGTACATCATCTCATCATCTCCCCACCTCTAGCTTTAAGATACAAGGCACAGCTTGATTTAGGAACACATCGCCGCGACGACACAAACATGCTCCAAGCGACATGTTACTCACAGCGACTGCCTGCCATAGCGGCGAGGCCTCAACACATCAGCCATTCAGTCCCTCTACCAGCCGTTGCGGCCCCAAAGAGGAAACGTGCCTCAGCTGCCAAGAGTCGAGCCGGTTGCATCACCTGCAAGGCTCGGCATATGAAATGCGACGAAGGCCGGCCAACCTGTGCCCGCTGCGACAAGAGCATGGTTCAGTGCGGGGGATACCATGTCGCCAAAGCGGCCCCTAAGGTGGTCCCGCGAACCCGTGCTCTCCTCCCTCGTCCTCTGCTCTCCCAATCGAACCCTGCACATGCCACGTTCTCCAATGCCGACGTTGTGTACTTTGATCTGTTTCGTCACAGGCTAGTGCCCGACTTGGCGGGTTATTGTAGCAGGGACTTTTGGAACCGAATCATCCTCTGTGAGAGCATCGAAGACCCGTGTGTCCGCGAGTCAGTTCTCGCCATTGGAGCGCTGTCACAGGCAATATTTTATTCGACCGACACCCACAGGCCAGAAACATCACCATATACTCCAATTCCAGGTCCCCTGACGGGAAATAACCATCACAAATCTGCTATCAGCCATTATGTCAGGGCCGTGTCCATGTTCCGACGCCGACTGGTCCCGGCAACCAAGACGCACTCGCCGAGATCTATCCTCATCATGACAATTCTACTCATAACATTTGAGCTGCTACGGAATAATACCAAATCTGCTGACTGCCTCATGAAAAGCGGCATAAATCTCCTCAAAGATTCTCTTGAATTCTACCGCGACCCGGCTCTGGAGGAAGCACCCAGCCATGGAAAAGCTAATTCGCGGGGCTTGGTTGAGGACGATGTCGAGGACATCGGATACATGCTCCCGTTTCTGTCAATCATGAGCGGATACACTCCATCGTTCCGTTCTCAACAGCAGATGATGGAAGTCTGGGACCCTACCCTTACCACTGCTCTCCCCGAGCCAACACATATGAATATGGACAAGCTCCAGACACGATGGGGCAAGCTTTTCACCTTGTGCACCGCATTCATTGGCAAGAGCCTTCTCAACAACATGCAGAACAAAAATTTTGATGCTTCTGAGTCTGAACGCCAGCAGCAATCACTCCTCTGGCAACTGTCACAGTGGAAAGATATCCTCGACTTCTACGACGTGGGTAGCGTTGATATGGATCATGACACCAAGAAGTCGTTCCAGATGATGAGAATCCACCATGTCCTGCTGTTTACTACCGTTAGCTGTTGTCTGGATAGAACGGAGTTGGCATGGGATGAGTTTGACGCCGAGTTCCTCGAGACTGTTGAGCTCTGTCTTGACTTCTTGAAAGACATGAAGTCAACAGCTCGAGCCACCTTCACCCTCAACCCAGGTCTTATCCCCCCGCTGGGCAACACTCTCGTCAAGTGTCGCAACCACAACATCCGCATGTTGGCTGCCGAAGCCCTCAAGCAGATATCATGGCGTGAAGGTGCCTGGGACGTCGGAACCATGCTTATTGGCAAGTTGGGTGCTGCGTTGCTGGAAGAGCGCAGCAGGGACCGAGAAACAGGCATGATACCTCCAGAGAATAGGTGGTTTTGGACAGCGAATGAGTGGGATGAGGGACGACAGAAGTTGGTGGGACATTACATCAGATTGATGCTGGACGAGAACGGCGAGATGGTCCAAACAACCCTGCTGCTTGATATTGATCGGTGGCCCGACATCTGCGGCGTTGCACAATGTACTGTCAACCACAACTTGGAATGCAGGAGGTTGGCAGTTGGTACGAAGAACAAGTGAATGAATGACAAGATTGTAGGAATGATGCGGTCATTTGGAGTTAACACGGGATTATTTAAAGATCTGAAGGCTCTGCCTGCCAATGGGCAGCATAGTTCGTGGGCTTGCAGATCATTGCTCTTGAAAATCCGTATTATTACTGAGCTTCACTATCTCTGCCCGTTTCGTCGATCACATCACTAAGTCCAAAATCTACAAGGCTCCCATTCAAGGTTGCATCAACCAAAAGACTCATTTCAGCCTCGAGGTTTCTGCTGCCCTCAAAGTCGACAAAACAGTTGGGCATCTCGCCGATACAAGAAAAAACCAAACTTTCCTCAGTTCTATCTTGAATCAGAGATTGGGGTGTGAGGGATAAAGTGGGATCCAGTGTGAAGGATGGATCGCGTGTGGCAGGACTTTGTCCATGATTGAAGGGCCCCAAACCTGGCCCTTCCTGAGCCAAGAGTCCCGCATTCGGATGACTTTGGTCGGACCTCCCATTCGCATCCTCATTATAAGAGTTCGTTTTCTCTAAGCCTGGACCATCTGATGTTTTATCTGGTACCGTCGATAGCCGAGAAGAAGCCTTAGTTGCGAAGGATGTTCCACGGCGTTCATTGATCGGAGTCTGAACAAGCATCCTTAGGTATGAGGCAAAGTCTTGGCTCTCTGGAGACTTCCCGCTGCTCAAAGTCCAGTCCATGGCAAGAGAGAGATTTAAGTCCCACCCAGAAGATATGGATGAGTTCCCATAACCGCCAGAAACTACCGTGTTAGAGCTGGTGTGCTGCTCCACATGGCGAATAAAGTGACGAATGGCTCCAACTACTTCCTCAACCCCGTCGTAATGCTCGTGGAATAGCTTCATGACATTTATCATACTGCTTAGTCGTCGTTGTTTTGCTGGCTCCCAGTTCTTTCTCTCGGTTGTTTGGCTCTCATCGTGGCCCGCGAACATGGCGTCCAGAATATGAAGAGCCAGTGGAAAGGCTGTATAGGCAACTCTGCAACGAGCTATTAGTCTGTTCAAGATACGAGGGGTATGTGGCCTACATGCTTATTGGTAGCCATTGAGCAAGCTCAAGTCTGTCCAATCTTTCCAGAATGTCTGCGATGTTTGATACGGAGCGTCGAACCTCACACTGAGTTTCAGTGACGGTCATCTGAGGGCTGTTCTTTTTTGAAAATGCTTGCGAATTGCGCATATCAAAATAGCAGAGCACGATCGTCGCCCAGCTAAACACTATCGGTTATTGGAGACTATTAATCGTGAACGTCCTCAACTTACTGATAGTATGTATACATCAGGCTTGTATACAGAATAACGGACTTGTCTTCGGAAAGGATCCCCCAGTCTCCAAAGGGGTTCTCGTTGTACCAACGCCTCAATAAATCTTTGTTGGTTCTCAGGCGACAAGAAACACTGAAATCACTATTCCAATGACCTCTACCGCCATTTGAGGGGAAAACCATCAGTAGCAAGTCAGTCAGTATGACACAGAGCTTCGCAGTTTCCGCGATGATGGTTGCCAAGCTTTCTCTCGTCTCTGAACAGTACATCCTTGAGCAACGTACTTCTTTTTGAAGTTCTGCCGATCCGAGAGCAAAGTTCTTTTCAAAGTCGAAATGGGCCGGAGTGATGAGAATGCTGCGTCTTACATCTAAATGAAGGATGCGGTCTCGAATGATGCAGCACCACCAGAGCCGTCTGAGATCGGCATGCTTGTTTGTCTCTTCTGGATAGAGACTCGACTCTTTCGAATAGAGATCGGCTTTCAAAGTCTTTGCTGTTTCAATGGCGACTCTTAGCCACGAAGTGTTGGGCTTCGACTCTGCGCGAAGTGAAGGTGTCCAGTAAGTCAGCAGCAACGATGCTTGAGCGGTTTGGATCGGCGAAGCATCAATGCGTACATCATAGAGGAGCTGTATCACATTAAAATATGCTATTGGATTGAACAATGCTACAAACCTTGGCTTTGCTGTAGAATGCGGCTCTTGCCCCGCGAACGCTGTTGTACCCTAGTTGCCGAAGGATTTCAATTGGTACGAACTTTTCACCTATTAGCAATTTTCAAGAAGAATGACTTCTCTAGGCTCACGTTTGAAGAGGCAAATAACATCGCTTGTATGAGAAACAGGCTAGTTCTTTGCGTTTCTGGGGGCAAGGGACTGTTGTAGGCTTCCCAGAAGTCGGATTCACTGAGCACTGGCAAGAGTGGGTGAACATGCAGGAAGTATTGCTCGATGAAACAGTCCAAGATTGACCGGATAGGTAGTTTAAAACAGCCCTTTGAGTCGAGAAGTTGAACATCTTGCTGTGGAGCGTAGAACATGTTACTGACAGACATGAACGAGTACGAGCAATAGATGATCAAGTTGGTTGGCTCTGATAGGGGCTCGTTGACGGGGCTTGAGCCGACACATGAGAAGAGCTCCGCAGCGAGAGGAACTAATATTATCAGTTACTTCGATCAAGGACAGGATGATATGTTAGCTCTCACCATTATCTGAGGATCCTGGACTTGCATTTGTCGAGCTGTCAGTATCAGTCCGTACGTCTTGAGTGGGTATATTGTTGAAGCCCTCAGAACCAGCACCGGTGAAATCTTGGATGGTGCTTGGTTGTTTCTCAGTTGACTTTTCATCCTGAACTTGTACCCTGATACTTTCACAGGGAGACTGAGTTTGCCTGTTCTCCTTGGCTCCTCTGTTGCGCACAAGAGGTTTATAGAGCGGGTTTGGCCTGTTGAATGACGTCTCATTAACAAGATGGTCGTTATTCTGGGCGTACAATGCTTACCTCCTTGCGCCTCTCTTTGTGACGATACAATCGTGTTTGTCGAGGATACAATTTGTGCATGGTTGTGACTTCTTTGAGACGTCGCATCTAACCTTTCTGGACCGACAGTTGAGACAGGCTAAAGGCGATCTGTGGGTCGACGACTTGGCCTGTAGCCCAACAGACTTTGGGTGGAGAACAAGCGATGTCATGTTTGGTGGAGCCTGTTATCTTGAGCTCATTCTTTCTTGGCTAATAGACAATAAGTTTTGTGCATATGCTGTACCATATCACGGATGGGAGTGCTGACTAGCCAAGACATTGTACGACGATGTGATTGGTCCGGAGCGTTTGGACAAATGTCCGCGGAGGAGCCGGAGCTTCGGTTCCGGCTTGCCACCACCCCTATTTGACCTCATGAAGTCAACTGTGAGCTGCCAAGACGCAGCAGACACACGAGGCCCGATAAACTATTTTCAACATCATGGGCTATAGCATTGACTCCGCAGAGTGGCCGACTGGAATCCATGTTCCTCCGGCGGTCAAGCAGTTGATCGAGCGGTTCTATCTACTGCTTGATAGTACAGAACCAAAGGTTGGCGATACTTTGGCTGATGAAATCTTCTCTGATGATGGGGTGGCCTATTTTGGTGCCAATCCGTTTCGTGGTTCAGATGGTTAGCCAACATCGTCGCCTATCCACCTGGTATTCTTTCTCAGCTAACGAGGGGCAGAGATCCGACGATCCCGAGACGGAGCCTGGAAGGTCATCACGTCGCGGAAACACGAAGTTCTAAAGGTCTATGTAGGTAACTCAGACAGTTCAGACTTGTTGTTTGTTGCACGAGTAGCTATGGGACTTCACAATGGAGTCAAGGTTGCAGGCGAGTTTGCGGGGCGGCTAGTGATTGCCGATAGCCACACAGCAAACCCCAAATTAAAACTTTACCAGGTTTGGGGAGTATGTCAATAATTGCCCACTACATTTCACTTTCTTACATGTTTTAGGACACCTCGGCTCTCCGAGAAGCTCTCAACCAAGATAGCGCCTGATCAAGCGTTCGTGTCCCTCCACGGCAATGGAAATAAACTGAGCACTGTAGTTCAGCATATGCATCTTCAACTGCTTCAAGTCTAAAATAGTGCAATGCAATTTTTGCTCTGCTATGTGTGCTGAAAACTCTCATGCGGTCCGACTTAGACCACCAACTCGATTTCGCGTGCGTGTTATCCAAATTAAGCTATCTCGTAAATAATGCATTGTATAGGGATGATTGCCCAATCGTACTCTGAGGTCAAATTGAGAAGAATAGACAGTGGTCGTCTATCTGACGGCTCTGGCCCGGAGCTCGGAGTAGTTTCTGCCCGGACCTTCGCGGCTGTTCCGAAATGTGATTTTAAGATGCTCAAGGTGGAGCTGCTCAACGTTGCATTACAGTTATCTAATATCTTCAGCTCTACATCTTCTTTTCCAGAGCAGATAGTTCAGAGCTCGCCAACATGGGTTCTTCAAAAGAAGATTCTGATAAGGTTTTGTCACCTATCGGCCTCGCCCATGTCGTCCTCCGAACCTCCAATTACAAGCCCATGGTGGAGTTCTACAAGGCATTTCTGGGTGCCCGGGTATCATTCGAGAACGAAGTGCTCGCCTTTCTGACATATGACGAGGAGCATCACCGCATCGCCATAGGCAACATACCCGGACTTTCGGACAAACTTCCCACTTCAGCGGGGCTCGAACATATCGCATTTCAATTTGCATCCCTAGGAGATCTTATTCAGGCCTACGAGCAACGCAAGACCAGAGGCATTTTGCCCATCTGGTCAGTCAATCATGGACCTACAACCAGTATTTATTATCAGGACCCCGACGGAAATCAGTTGGAAACCCAAGTCGATAATTTCGATACCATCGAAGGGGCCAACGCCATGATGGCATCTCCGGAATATGCTGAGAATCCCATCGGTGTTGACTTTGACCCCGTTGAGCTGAAGAAGCGGTTGGAAAATGGTGAGGATGAGCATTTGATCAAAAAGAGGGCAAACATCGGACCTCGGGGAATAGACTCAATTCCTAAGCCTCCTCCTAGGGATATAAGGGACAGCTATAACGTGGTTCATTGAGGAAGCCTGTAGATACGCTATGCGATGCTTCATGTTTCTTTTACTATTAGGCAGAAAATTTGAACAAGAATGGACGGGTTGAAGGAGCTGTAGTCTATTTGATTGGAACTTTAAAATGATGAAACAATCTCAGATCTCATCTAGCATCCATATGATGACACAATGGCTGCATGCGTACCACCTCATCAATTGTGGACTAAACCCGCGGGCATAAACAATAATTGGAGTTCCGAGAAGTCCTCATATGCAGCCATCATTTGCTCCGCGGGCCGACCAGCATCCAGCCCGGCCGGCTAATCTACGATATCAGATTACTTAGCGTTAGAAGAACCCGAGAAGGTGATCAACCAATTTACTCCAGAGAGACTACCACAGAGAAAGTACCTGATCATTAACTGTGCTATGGCGACAATGAACTGGAAGAAAGAGGTGAGAGATCTCTTATCTCTGATTTTCTTTGGCTAAGACTCTTCATAGACCGATTTTACCACTGTGGACGCACTGCACGAGGATCTGAGTACGCCAATAAGCAAGGTAAGGCCTGCGAATCTGCAACTTTCCAGAGTCACCTTTTCACTAACAGACCATAAGTACCATGATCCCACCCTCAAAGCTACAGAAGAAGAGATTTTGGATTTCTATAAGAAATTTGGCAACTTCCTCAACCACTTGAGCCACACCGATGTTCCTGCTGGCAAAGCCTTTTTCGATCTCAAGGACTACCACATCTTTGACCTGATGGGAAACGTCAATCGTCCCAACCTGGAGGCGCACTATGACCACATAACTCCTTATCTGGGCAAGACGAACCAGCAGTTCCGAGAGGTTGAGATTGTAGCAGTAACCCCAGAGTTTGGCTACATCACCGCCATCCAGCGGGTCGATGGCACTGCCGCTGACGGATCGCCCTATGACTTCTCGTTCCGCTCAACATCGATGCTTCGGAAATTCACCGAAGGATGGAAATTTGTTCATGAACACTATTCTTTCCCTGTAGATATGGCCACCAAGATTGCAGATTTCACAGGCAAGCAAGGAGCTACTGAAAGTGTCGAATTCAAGAAGAAATGATCAAGGGAAGCGGGTCAAGTGCTGGAAGTTTGATTCAAGATAGCATTAACAAACTCACTTTCCTCTTATACCGTGACATAGTACTTGAGAGAAAATATGTTTAGGTTGAAGATGAATAGGTAACCTAATTATGAAAAGCTTCTTGTAATTCGATCGTCTTGAGTTGGCCAGAATGGTAGTCATTTTGAAGAATTAGCTGAGCCAAAGGAGACATGACAACAACGATGTTTCACGTAACGTGGCTTAGCTTTATTGATCTGCCCTCCTGCTGTTGTAGACCTTTCAATAGTTTCTCCTTCTTGATCACCCAATCTACAATAGGTTTATCATACACTTTCTCTCATGGTCCGTGTCGTTGCGCCTCATAACCCGCGCCCTAGTTTTGTCTCTGCCTGCGCGTCGATATGTGTCCCCCACCACGTTCAATACTTGCCGACACCGTTGAACTTGACGTCTTTAGCAATCTTTCCATTTCCATTAAGTTTGATCGTCCCGTGGCTGAATTGCCGAGAAATTGTCCACACACCCATGAAAAGCAGGAAGGCAGTAATGGCACAAGCTGGGTATGAGACGTGATATCCCTTGTCAACGCTCATGGCCATCCACAAAGGAGCACCAAAAGCCGCATGAGTCATCCCGTACGAGGTTGCCACAGTTGATATGACAGCCACGTTACTCCAGCCACTCAGATGAGGAGTGAGAAGTGTCAGAATCGTCGCCGCCACCATGGGGGACGTCGCATTGAGCGCCGGGAACCAAAGGGGAAAACCTCCAATGGTCAAAGGCTGGTAACCGTAGTAGGTATAAATACCAAAGTACAGCGGAGGGTACTCGAGAACGAGGTTGACAATAAATGCCTTGACCCAGAGGATGTAGACGTCTCTGGGGGTAGTCTTGGGGTCTCGGAAGACGTTCCAGAACCAGTAGCCCATGCCCCCAACAAACCATCCATATGTTGCCGGCACAAACAGCGGAATGGGTCTACCGAAAGTCTCGAACGCAGCCCAATTCCCCTCACGTGGGAAGTAACAGCCGCCGAGGAAGTCTACCACCGGCTCGAAAGCCGATGCCAGACAACCCCCAATGCCGAAGAACAAGGTTTTTGGGTCATTGCGAGTGGCGAGATCTCGAATTCCCATATAGAAAAAGATTACAAAGGGAATCTGAGTTGCGATAGTAAAGTAGAGCTGTTCCGTGTAGGGAATAGCCATGTCCGCTGGAGGACGGCTAGTAGTGTTTGGATAGAACATGGTGGTCGGTTTTCTTTTGCCTGTAAGATACGATTTCTGAACAGGAGTAGCGTGGTGGCTTTCAACCAAAAGAAAAGGTACGAGAGCCTAAATACTATTCTGGACTCTTTATGCCCTATCGACTTCTTCGATTGGATTCTGGATCAACCTACAAGGTAGCAGCGGGAGCAAAGTAGAGGCCGTCCGCAGATTTCTGACCCCGGAGATCCGGCCCGTCCGACCCCCGCTTCATCAATTCCGGCGGAGCGTAGCTTCATGGTTTGACCGCGGATGGTCTAGCTTGAGTCCGGCTTTCAATTAGGTGGCAATGACATGTGCAAGTTCCCAGTTTGAGTTGGAGCTCCTAACTCCATCGTGGCTGCTGGTTGGGCCGAGAATACTGCAGTCATCTGGAGCCTCATGGGCGCGTAGGATGCATCGCGAATCTTTGTAGCCCCTCAAGTCCAACAGTGCCTTTCTAGTTCATCGCATCTCGCGTTACCAAAGGAACATTTTGATCACCATGGCGAAGCTACTCAGTAACGTTTTTGGCATCATCCGCTCAGCTGTTTCGGCAAAATACTTTTTGCCAGCTTTTGTTGTGAGTTTTCGTTGACGAATATGACGAACCAATTTACTGACTGCTCCAAGATTGCAGGTTTTCTTTATGCCTATCTGGCGAGAGATAAACGCCGGGCTCATCTCCCACCTGGCCCAAAGGGGTATCCTCTCATTGGAAACCTAACTTCACTGGCCAAACCTGATGAGATCCCGAATATCACCAGAGCCTGGGCTAAGAAGTATGGGTCAGTCGTGTACACCAGAATGGGTGGCTCTGACTGGGTCTGGGTTAATACAGCTGTCGCAGCCAAAGAGTTATTTGACAAGAGGGGATCAAAGTACTCATCCAGACAACCTATGCCCATGGCGTTTGACGCTACTTCGAACCAGAACAGAGAAATCTTTATGCCGTACGGGGAGAAATGGAGAACGCTCCGAAAACTCAGCCACGCTGCTTTGAATTTGACGACCTCGGCAACTTACAAACCCATTCAGGATTTTGAGTCGAAGCAAGTACTGTACGAGTTTCTTCATGCGGAAAATGACATGGCCTTTTATGATATTAATCGCCGGTACTCGGCGAGTGTCGTCATGACAGTGACATATGGCCATCGCGTTGCGAACTGGGATGATCCCTACATCAAGAAGATCTATGAAGTCCTCGAGCATTTCACTCTCATGTCTGAGCCAGGCGCCTGGCTAGTCGATGCGTTCCCGTCTCTAGCTAAGCTGCCTTCTTTCATGGTGCAGAACTGGTGGAAAACAGGACGCGAATGGTTTGCGTATGACCGCGAAGTCTATCTAAAGTTTTATAGGGATCTTGTGCAACAAGTAAAAGATGGCACCGCACCAGACTGCTTCATTAGAGACTTTTACGAGAACGGCCTCGAAAAGTCTGGAATTACGGAAGAGCAGGCTGCGTACGCTGCTGGTGGTCTGGTCGAAGCTGGCAGCGAGTCCACGTCTACCGTCATTAATGCCTGGTTGATGGTCTGCCAGTTGAATCCCGACATAGTGAGGGCCGCGCAAGAGGAACTGGACCGTGTTGTTGGTTCAGAGCGGCTGCCGGGCTTCGAAGATGAGGACAACTTGCCATATATCCGCGCCATGGTGAAAGAAACTCTGCGGTTCTGGCCCATCACTAAGCCTGGCATGAACCATGCTAGTACTGAAGATGACTGGTATAACGGCTACTTCATCCCTAAGGGCAGCGTGGTAATGCTGAACTGGTGGTAAGTAACCCCGGCCGAGAAACCTCTGTCATTGCTAATAGTAGATAGGGCCATTCACAACGACGAGAACAGGTGGAAGGATCCTGACACGTTCGACCCAACTCGCTATCTCGCTGATCCATACACCACAGCTGAGTCTGTGAATCTCTCTGATGGTAACCTACGAGATCACTTTGCCTACGGGGCTGGACGCCGTATCTGCAGTGGTATGCATCTGGCGCAAAACTCTCTCTACATCAACATGGCCCGGACCCTCTGGGCTTTCAACATCAAACGAGCCAAGGATCAAAATGGGAACGAAATCGATCCGGTATTGCAGCCGGAGCCCGGGTTTCTCAACGTTCCAGCTCGCTTCCGCGTTCTCTTGGAGCCCCGGAGCCCGAAGCACGCCGAGATTGTCGAGAAGATTTGGTCAGAGGCCAAGAAGGAGGGTGTGACTGTAAACCGGAAGAGACATCTCCGCAATGGAGATTAAGTAGGCAGATTGTAGTGTGTTTCTCGTGATGCAACTTTTCAGCCCGTATTACATCGGTCATTTTTCTGGTTGAGTTTATGGTTCCTAGATCAAGTTGTACTGTTTCCTGCCTTTAGATATGTCAATGACAGCGCAAGTACTTTATATCTCGTGGTCCTTTTCTGCTAAATTGAAGCCTTAATTTGGTTCAGAATAAATGTTGATTTCCTAATTATTGCTATCGGCCAATGATAGTTTCCAAAATCTGTCTCGCCTGGCCTTTATCCTTGATCGAGTCACCTCTCCAAGCCACATGTCCATCTGGTCTTACCACAACCAACGGTCTTTCCCAAATATTTTCAGCGTTCTTCTCGCTGGTTAATCTAATGTGGGTTAAAGGTACGTTGACTTCCCGAGCTACTTGGACAATTAGACTGCCTCCAGTGTCTGGCCGTCCTTCATCAGTGAAATCAACCAAAGAGAAATCTCGGCCTAAATGATCGAGGATGGATGACTGGTCGCTCAGTAAGACATGAGGAGCACGGCTTCCGGGCCAGGTCGTGGGCAAATATGTGTGAGGATCCCAAGGAGGTTCAGTCTCCGAGTCGTCAACCATGCAGATAGGAGACTTGTACCGATACCCCATCTCGATTCCCAAGTCTGTATTCTCCCCATCATGCTTACTGTAGTGTCCATGGATCTCATCACGAACCTCGGCACACTCTTGCGAGTCACAGTCAACCTTGTCTGGGTTCTTGGTCAAAATATCGACTGCCGTCATATGAACTCCCATATGAACACCAGATCGCTGCATATTCTGGGCTGCAGTTGGTTTTCGCTCCTGCTCGTAAGATTCCAGAAGGCCTTTGCCACCATAGTCGTTGACCACTGCGGCAAGCTTCCAGGCAATGTCAAACGCATCACCCAAGCCAGTGTTCATCCCGTATCCTCCAGTGGGGATGTTCTGGTGAGCAGAGTCACCTGCTAGGAATAGGCGCAGGTTAGGTCCAGCAAAGCTATTGGCGACTGCGATGCTTGGGCGAAACGTTGATCGTACCAGAATCTCATCAATCTTGATTTTGAATGGCTCATACATGCCCCCAAGAACGGTGTAGATGGCATCGTGAGACTCGATGGTGGCTGCATCGGTACCTGGAGGAAGTGGGAAATGGACAGTAAATATCTCCTGTATTTGTGTTAATTGCGAATTCCCTTTTTAGTTCATTTTCATATATCACCTTTTCATCCTGCGAGATGACTGCGCCACCAAATGCTTGGCTCTTGAGGATGAAAAGATGCCAAAAGCGTCCTTGCTTGTGAAGCCTTTGAAGGTCGCGCGACCGGAAGTGAATGAGAAGAAATGAGAATGGACTATACGTAGATTAGCATTGCGTGTTGAATTGGATCACAAATACTGACGTTGGCCCTCCATCGAGAGTAATACCCAAGGATGTCCTGCATCTGCTTGACGCTCCATCACAGGCTACCGCGTACCTGGCTCGATAAATCTCTGATTCTCCCCCTTCTCCCTTGGTGACAGTGGCCTCGACACCATCGACTGTCTCTTTGATTGACTCTACCTTGCGGTGGTATTGAAGGTCAGTGAGAGGGTTTTCCTGACAAAGATCTCTCATCCAATTCTCAAAGATGTTTTGAGAAACTCGAAGGTAGGGCTGCAACGGCTGTGTTCCGTCATTGGCTGACTTGATCTTTTCTCTATACGCATCGACTGAAGGCAGATCCCACCGAGTGACGGCTGTTTTCTGGCTGAGTCCCGTTGACATTAAGACAGTATAAGGGATGCTGCTAGGTACCCCTGTGCCAAGTTAGAATTAAGTTTACTAAAAGAACTCCCATCTCACCTCTGCTGCGTAGATCGTCTGCTAGGCCAATCTTGTGAAGTAGCTCCATGGATCTCGCATTTGTCAAGTCCATCTTTGGCCACCTGAGACAAGTCAACAATACCTTCTCTGAGCTCCATGTAGCATATCACTTACTTTGTTGGCTCTGTGTTTCTCTCCAGAATGATCGACTTGACTTTGAAATGGGCCAATACTGAGGCAGTCATGAGGCCCACAGGCCCCCCACCAATGATGAGGATGGTGTCATCTTCGACGACTCGAACAGGGAGTCCGCTCTCTTTCTCACTCATTCTATCTGTGTTCGCTGGGGTGTAGTAAAGTGGAATGTTGCAGTGGGTATTGTAAAGGTTCTTCGTCTTAATGGCAGACTATCAGATAATGGTAGTCGCTCATTTACCGTATGAGGTATTAGACTATTCAATATCAGTGCGAAGCAAGGGAAGGCGTGGCAAGGTTATTGGTGCTGCCAAGATCCGATAGGTCGGAGAAGTTTGCTCCGGCCACCGGGGATGGGTGTTCAGGAGCTCCACTTGGCAAAACTTGGGTGCGCAGGCTTCGGGTTGGTCTTGGAAATACTACGCAAAAATTCCATTACTACGGACAGGGATCATGTACCATGATTTCATCTACAGGAGTCGCCCTTTCTCGGCTTCGGTTTGCTCAATGATAGGCTTGAGTGCCTTGGCAATCATCTCAGGCGGAACATCTGTTCCCTCAGCCATCTTCCCATCAACCATGCCCGGAGGTTCAATGAGCCATTCTGGGATAGTCCTCGTCCCCAGTTTAGATACCTCGATGATTGTTCCACCAGGGTAATCGGCCGACTCGACTGCATCCCCGATTGTTGCCGCCACCTCGTCTGGCGTGATAGCAACCTCTTTGTGGATTCCGAACCGCTCTGCTGCTCCAGGGGTTCCCGTAGTCCAAAGCGGTGTCATCACAATCCTAGTTACACGTTATCAACACGTATCTGAACTATTGTGGCACAAGGTATATGTACTTACCCAGGGCAAATAGCAACCACTTTGGTGCCTTGTAACTGTTGAGCATCGCCCATACTCCGCACAAAGCCGACGACGGCATGTCGCGTCGCACTGTATATGGGAGCGGTATACTGTTTGCTGTAGCCTGCAATAGAAGAGACTAGAGCAACGACACCCTGCTTCTTCTTGCCAAGTAGCGCCCGGATGGCGAATCTGGTGAACTTGATCTAATGATAGTGCGTCAGCCAGATCCCCTCCCATTAGAGACTATTCTCTTTGTGACTGACCGGATGGTTGACGTTAATATCAACTGCTTTGTAGCCATCACTCTCAGTCGGCTCAGGGTCTTCCCAAAAGTTGGAATACGGCTTTATGCATCATATCAGTAAAATAAGACATAGGTCTTGAAGAGACCACAAAGAAAGGCCTTACCGGCTCAAATACGCCGGCAGATGCAACGTAAACATCTGGGACATCGCCAAATCTGCGGATCGACTCTTGGATTAGATTTTCTAGATCATGCCACTTGGTCACATCGCATTGCACAAAGACAATGTTGGTGTCTTGTTTGATGGCTTGCTCAGCGGCTGGAGTCAGGGCGATGTCGGCAATCATGACCGCTTTGGCTCCCTTCTCCCGTGCCAGGAGGACGTAGGAAAGTCCTATTCCTGTGGCATGAATTAATGAGCGTCCACAACACGGTATCGAGCAGTGAGAATCACCTGATCCACCTCCGGTAACCACCGAGATCTTGTCCTTGACGGGGAATGACCAAGACATGCTGTAATAATTGTGATCGTAGTTTTGGATTGCATAGAGCCGAATCGAACGGAGCCTGGTCTTCTAATGCTCTTCTACCTTAGGTTGAACCTCCTAGGTTTCAGTGCGACGGAACCTTTCGTATCGCGGAGCGGGGTCGGAAACTGTCTCGTTGTGCACCGTCCGCGGCCCGGAATATTCGACGTCTCCGGCCATAGAGACCCCGGTCAGTATGGGCCTTCTTGGCGCTATAGCAGTACATGCCGTAAAAGACAGGACATAACGCAAACGTTGTCAAATATCCAAAGAAATTGTATATCAAGCATAATCTTAGATCTGAAATTCTTCATCGCAGTATTATCAAGGCTTGTCACACCCGTCTCCATGGACACCAACTTGCTCTTTTTCGTCACGGCCGCTGCCACAGTCTTCTTGCTATGGAAAATCCTCACTTACGGCCAGCGCCCCAAGAATTTCCCGCCTGGTGTGTACTTCGATCTTCACTGCATTGACTGGAACTGACGGCTTACAACAGGGCCACCAACGGTACCATTTCTTGGTAACTTGCTACGGATGCCAACTACAAATTTCCACCTCGAATTCCAGAAGCTGGCGAAGCAATGTCAGTTTCACATCAATATATGAAGGAGAATCCTAACGTCGGAAGCAGATGGACCCATCATGAGTATGAAACTTGGAGGTCAAAACTTCTTTCTTCTCAACGATCCCAAGGTGGTTCGCGATTTGATCGAGAAGCGAAGCAGCAATTATTCTTGCCGCCCTGATATGTACGTTCGACATTTCGGGGACAACTTGAATATTGCACTACGCGAGTAAGAACTTTCTCGAAGGTACAAATTACAGGGCTAATAATATTGGTAGCAACGATGAGATCTGGCGACGGCAGCGAAAAATGTACCATGTTCGTCTGAACGTTCAGTCTGCAGATAGATATCTTCCATACCAAGTAAGTCCATATCACGTTCATAGCTATGTCTAGTAGTAAAAGTTAATGACAAGCGGTACAGCATTTTGACAGCCTACAACTTCTCGATGATCTATTAAGCAGCCCAAAGGATTGGGACGGTCACATCTTTAGATACACCGCGAGTATTTCTACGGCACTGCTTTATGGCTGGCGCACACCAAAGACGGGAACTGGATACGTTAAAGACTTGCTCCGCGTAAGTTCCCGCACGGGCTAACTATGGTAGCATTTTCAACTCACGCGATCAGTGGATGGAAGTCACCTCAGAAGCGATCAACTTTCACGTTGTCGACATTTTCCCGTTCCTACGCGGCATCTACCATGCAATTCCATGGTGGGTGCTTCCAGGAAAGCGGAAACTCCGTGATCTCCAAAATCTTGAGAACAGGGTCTTTTTTGATCTTTTGGATCGAGCCAAGGACAAGATTGCCACTGGAGAGGCAAACCCCTGTACATTTTACCTCGACTGATGACCTTAGCCCTTCTGTCTGACAGCTCAACAGGTTTCATCAATGACATGCTTCTCGATAAGGACAGCGACAGGCTCAATGACCGCCAGATTGCCAATAATGCGGCCCACGGTTTTGGAGCAGCGATGTGGGTTACCTACTTGCCTCCCGATATCTGTTGTATTGACAATTGCATCAGGGACACTTCGGCCAACACGTTGATGGGCTTCATCAAGGTAAGTTAAGGGATGATCATCCATGAAAGGTTATTCACCAGGTGCAGGCGATGATTCTTTTTCCGGAGATCCAGGCCAAGGCTCAAGAAGAAATCGATAGAGTGATAGGCTCTAGTCGTTTGCCAACATGGGATGATCGCTCGGATTTGCCCTACGTTCGTGGGGTGGTCGAAGAAACCCTCCGATGTCAGTCTTTCTGTTCTTAGAGCTACGGAGTGCGATCGAGGCTGACAGTTGCAGGGGCCCCAAGTACACTGAGTGCGGCGGTTCCACACTCGGCAAAGCAAGATGATTTCTATAACGGCATGTTTATTCCTAAGGGAGCAGTACTTATGATGAATGTATGTCTACGAAGATTGAGCCAGATTGCATGGTATCTGACGTTTACATTAGGTCTGGACTCTAAATCATGAGCGTTTCGAGAACTCAAGAGTGTTCGACCCTCTGCGGCAAAGGCCAGAGACAACCTTGAAAGAGAACAACGCGATCAGTCAAGACTCACCAAGTCGTCTCCACTTCACTTTCGGTGCGGGGCGGCGAGTTTGTCCCGGATTTCACGTGGCTGAGAGGAACTTGTTCATCGCAATCTCTCGCATCCTTTGGGGTTTCTCCATCACTCGGGAAATGGATGCTAGCGGCAACCCTGTGCCCATCGATCGGGACGCTGTAACTCATGGTCTAATTGTGAGACCCGCGAAGTTTGGGTAGGTTATCTGCCAGCCCCTAAGTGCTAGTAAACATTGCTAACATGGAGTAGATGTACTTTCAAGCCGCGGGACACTGCACGTGAGAATGTCATCAGAGAGTCTTGGTCCACCGCGAAGAAAGATCTTGACTCTGAAGGAAATTTCAAGCCCGAGTTTGTCAAAAGACTATTCCCTGATAGTAAATGAGTGAAGGGCCCAATAAAAGAACTACTATCAACGTGGCAAGGAGAAGTGGCCTGATGGACTTGATAGTTGGAATGGTTAGGCAGTTGGACGAGTAAACCGCGCCAGATTTTTCAAGGCCATGCATTCTGTATTAGGTGCTACATATATGAAAGGGGAAAATATCGAGTAGGTCAACCTGAATGCTTTCATAATTGTCAACCTCTTTGTAATAGTATCTGTCACTATTTGGGTTGTTTTGGTGTATTCCACGCCTAAAGTGCTATCTTTCTTGCGCCATAAACGTTAAATACAGAGACACAGTATATACAGGCCTTCATTTGGGCCTAAATTTCTTAATCGTCCCGCTTGACGAGGTGAAGTAGCGACGCCAAGTTTGTCTCAGATAGGTATGTTCGAACCGAGTATGCCCACGTGACGCGTGCTAAGGTTCATGCCGGGGACCTAAAACCCGGGAGTCCGGCCACTCGGAGATCCGGACCGAAATTCATCTGGATCACCCGGGACTCCGAGCAAGGATAAGCGTCCCTGGTCTAAGATTCGGCTGCAAGTCCGGCCTTGTGGTTCAATTTGTCAAGCTTGTTTAGGTAAGCCACAGACGGTCTATCCTTCAAAGCTATTTGGTATTGCATTTCAGAGAGTTTACTAGCCGCACACAATCGTCGAATGAACTGAGCCGCATCACGTTTCGCGGCCTTATCCACCACCAATAGTTTCAAAATTGTGAGGCGTAACAATGTCCCACACAACCCCAAGCCACCCTCCCCAGCTGTGGAAGCCACTGCCTGATTCTGGACACAACATCAAGAGATTGATACAGAGAGTCAGGGCAAAACATGACCCCTCTGTTTGCGACTATGATTCGCTCTGGAAATGGTCTACCAACCCAGTAACGGCGCCACTGTTCTGGCTAGAGCTTTTTGACTTTTTGAAAATAAAGGCAGATATGGTACCGGACATTGCGTACGAGAGACAGGTAAGCACTCAAATGAGACACGTGGACTTCTTGATTTTGACAATATCCCGTAGGAGCGCACTGTACACATGTTTCCACCACCTCGATTTTTCCCATCTGTCAAGATGAACTTTGCGGAGAACATATTCAAAAGCTCCCAGTCTGGAAAAACCATCTTGCACCTGGCACCTGAAGGGTCTGAAGTGGTTCGAGACGTCACCTGGGATGAGCTGTATCGCCAGGTCTCACAAGTGTCCTCCGCTATGGCTGCGTCTGGTATCAAGGTCGGCGATCGAGTTGCTGCTGTGATCTCAAATCGGTTCGAAACAATCGTCTGCTGTCTTGCGACTCTCTCACTAGGCGCTATCTGGTCTACATCGTCACCAGACATGGGTGTTGATGGGATCCTGGATCGCCTGAAGCAGATCCAGCCCAGGCTAGTATTCTGTGAGAGCCACGTGATCTACAATGGGAAATCGAGGGATCTGATGCAAAAGCACCATGCTTGGACCAAAACACTGTCTGCTACTGACACCGAGTTGGACAACGTCATTGTCATCTCCGACGGCAAGCCCTTTGAGACAAACGAGGGCGGCAAGATGATAACCTGGGAAAAGTTCACTTCTCGAAGCACCAACGGCCCCCTCACCTTCAAACAGCTCCCCTTCAGTCACCCTGGTTTCATTGTCTACTCCTCGGGCACAAGCGGCCTACCGAAGTGCATCGTCCATTCTGCTGGGGGTCTGCTGCTACAGGTCCGCAAAGACTCGATTCTTAGTTATGATGTTCGGCCCGGAGATACGATTCTTCAATACACCACAACCGGTTGGATCATGTGGGCTATGGTGCTTGTTTCTCTATCCTACGGTGGCAAGGTGGTCATTTATGACGGCTCTCCAATGGTCCCCGACAACCTGGCGCTCTTCCGACTGGTTGAAAAGCTGGGTGTGAACCTATTGGGGACCTCGGCCAAATTCCTTTCTCTGCTTATGACGAGCAACACAAACCCGAGGGAACATCTAGACTTATCAAGTCTACGAACAATCACGTCAACAGGAAGCACCCTGACACCGCAGGTGGCAAAGTGGTTTTATGATGCAGGTTTCCCACCTCACATACATCTCGTTTCGACCTGCGGTGGTACTGATCTCGCGGCTTCGTTAATTACGGGCGCCGGTACCCTTCCATTGCATGCTGGAGAGATCCAATCCCACTCACTCGGAATGGCAGTTGACATATTTGATCTGGAAGATGAGGATGGGAAATCCATCAAGGACACCGGGGCTGCTGGGGAGCTGGTATGCACGCAACCGTTCCCGAGTCAGCCCGTCTGTTTCTGGGGCGATAAAGACGGCGAGAGATACCGCACGTCCTACTTTGAACAGTATGGGAATCGTATCTGGCAACAAGGGGACTTTGTCTCTCGCAATCCAGCAACCGGTGGATATCTCACTCATGGGAGATCTGATGGCGTGCTGAACCCAGCAGGAGTTCGGTTCGGATCCGCCGAGATCTACCATGTAGTCGAACAACATCCAGAAGTCGCAGACAGCCTTTGTGTTGGCCAGAGACGGCCTCAAGACCCCGACGAGTCTGTGGTATTGTTCGTGCAGATGGTTCCAGGCGCTATATTTACGCCTCCCTTTGCCAACAAGCTCCAGGATGCCATCAGGGTGGGTTTGAGTCCACGTCATGTACCAAAATACGTTTTCCAAGTCCCAGACATTCCACATACGGTGAACGGGAAGAAGATTGAGATTTTGGTCAAGAAGATTATTAGTGGCGAGAAACCAAAGATCAGCCCGACAGTGGCCAATCCGGAATGCTTGGATTTCTACAAGCAGTTTATTTCTATCGAGGAAGCGGCTACGATACAAGGACAGACATTCTACAAGTCACATCTGTAATTCATACTCAGAAACTAGAAAAGGCTGTCAACTAGCTAGATGATGCTTCTCTTAAATAATGGATTGGTCCATATCTCTCGTCATGCCTATGAACAGCCTCCTTATCAAAACTTCGTTAGTACATTTGCATTATCCAAGTTTGGGAAAAATCTATCGAATCCAGGTCCGGAGAGCGTGGTACCTCAGCGCCGGACAATCGCTCCGTTCCGGACCGGCTTCTCCCGCGCCATCTCGTCAGGATCGGCACCAGATGTGCTCGTGGATGGGGCCTACTCGTATAAGATTTCGGCGCAATCATGGGCACAGTTCGACTGTAAACCAGTCAAATTATATTATACCTGTGCACAACATGGCATCCAATGACTTTCCCTCTCTTGAGCCTGCTTTTACCGCTCGCTTATACCCCTCGCCAGACTTTCAGATAGGTTTGTACAGTATCCGCATCATTCATAAGTCCGAAGTTCTAAGATATCCAAGGGAGCACAGGAAATGGCCAAGTTCTTAGCGTTGTTGTTAGTTGAAAGCTCGGTAGTCATATTCCAAGCTGACCTGAGCAACCTATAGCCGATCAAGTCCGGCACCATAAAGAGCGAACCAGGTTTCGAAACTTCTTTAGATGCTGAGATGGTGTTTGGTGCCGACTATGTCCGCATGGTCCCTGATCAAAGTCACGTCACAATCAACGTATCGGCTATTCTAAAGTAATATCTCCCTTCCAGTTGTTTAGTCATGTACAAAATCGTTTCTCACGCTCGACAGGAACATTGATGGCGCACTGTTGACATACTCTTACAAGGGAATCATTGGAGTCAACGAAGAGTTCATGGCAGTTTTTACTGGAAGTCCAGACGCAAAGACAACTTCTTACGGCAATGCAATCTCTCATGTCAAGTTTGAGGCGGCAGGTGATGATTTACGGGGCTTGAACACTGGTCTTTTCATAGGTAGTGCTCACTTTGTTGTCGAGAATGGGTCATTCTTCATCGAAACAAAGGTCAGCAAAATTGTACACAAGCAGGATTAGGCTAGGTTATGGCAAATACTCCGGTACAGTAAAATCACCGGCTATCAAGCCCGAAGAAGCCTGCTGGAGTTGGATGGTGTAACTATCTATGGTAACGTCAATGTGATTCGGTCACCACCCGCTCAGTCCCAAAAGAGAAGCTTGCATTGCCGACATTCGGACATCCTACAACGTATCGGAGAGAGGGGTTCCCTCCCCGGATTTCCTCGGCGCCGAACTACCCCTTTTAGCCATCTTACGTCCATTTGCGGGGTTACACCCACCTTAACTTAGCGGACGTAACCCTCCATCTTCAAATAGCCCCGGCAACCCCGGAATCCTCATCAACATTCATCAACATCGGTCCATAGGGGTGGCTTCAACCCCGGAACGACCGTGGCCCGCGGATTCATGGAAGATAGACTCCGAGTGAGCATTCGCAAGGATATAAATGAAATGAGAGATTTGAATCAAGGGGTCAGGCAACTCTGGTTGAAGTCTTAACACCCGCCCGACAGCAGTTATACACTCCTCAATTCCACCGTCTTAACAATCCTTTACAGTTATCGGTTCAAAATGAACAACACTCTTCCCTACCACCAGCGAGAGTATAGAGATGACGCTGATGAAGAGAGTCCCCTCATCCGGCGTGAGAATGGTACCAAGTCCGGCAAGTTCGAGTCTCGCAATGGGATGGCGTCAGTAATGGCGACGTTCGGTCTGGCATGGACCATCATGTGGATTCAGGCTCTGATCAGGTGGTTTGCATCGCCCACGGAATTCCAGCCGGCTCCCATTTTAGGGCCTGACAAGTTGGAAACCTGGCGGATGGTCTGCCTACGCATCTTTGAGGCCTTGAGCGTTGGGGTTCTCCTCGTTCACTTCTGGTTTTGTCTCCTTGTCCCAGCCTTTCCCTATCTGAAGCACTTCAAACCCTCAGAGGAGCCACGCAGATTCACCCTGGATGGACGACATGTTGTTGGCGGGTTGATCGCACTTTGCGCTGATGGGTTCCTCAACTGTCAGCAGTATATCTTTATGTGGAACGGCAACAGCATCAACAGAGGAGTATGGGCCAAGTTCATCCCATTTCACAACCATGAGTCCTCCAGCCGCTACGCCGAAAGTCTTCTCTGGGGACCGCCCATGTACGTCTACTTTTGCGCCGGCTTTGGCATTATCGGCACTGGAATGGCCACCAAGATCAGAAAGCGAGTTCCCTATCTGACCGACGCCGGTGTTTTTACCATTGTCTGGTGCATCGAGTTCTGCCTGGATTTCATCATTGAGAACACCGCCATCCGTCTCACTCACGGCTACGGTTATGCCAAGACATACAGGCCGTTGACCCTGTTCCAGGAACAAGTCCACCAGTTTCCTATCTACGAGTCCATATTTGTCGCCAGCCTTGGCTGCATATTCACAATCATGAGGATGAAGTCTATTGAGCACGGCCTATCTCCAATCGAGAGAGGCTACGAGCACTGGGATCCACGTCTACACAACTTTATTAGGACATTTGCTGTAATTGGTTTCTGTGCTGCGTCGGTTGTTTTCTTGTACCATCTCCCACTGAACTGGCTTGGCGTTATTGGGGACTGCCATGCCAACATGCCAAGTTATATGAAGCCGGGGCCGGTAGAGTAGAACCATGAGATAGCAGTTTGCTTCTATGGATTACGGGTATGAAACGACTTTGAGACATAGGCCACAAATGAGACAAGATTGGAATATTTAAAAATGTATCTAGTGGGCACGGCATCGGTGATAGTAAAGGCGTTTCGATGTGGCCATGCAATCAATCGCGGGTGTGAACATAGCAAGCTTCTTATAACTATTTACTATGCCTATCCTTCAAGTACATAGCGGTTCTTTATAGTTCCAATCTTCGATATCGCCACCTCCACCGTATCTCCATCTTTCAACCAAGCAGGAGGTTTTAAGAAAGCTGCAACTCCCGCTGGCGTTCCCGTCAAGATGGCCGTTCCCGCTTTCAATGTCGTTCCACGACTGAGATGCACAATCAAGTCGGCCACCCCAAATAACAGGTCGTCAAGCCTTGCACGCTGTCTTTCGTCTCCGTTGACCCGCGTTACAAGCTCCAGATCCCCAATGTTACCAACAGCTTGAGGAGATGCAATCACTGGCCCCAAAGGTGCAAATCCATCAAAGCTCTTTGCATAGCCATGCTGGTTACCACAGATTTCTGGAACCTGCCAGAATCGACTGCTGACGTCGTTGGAGACGGTATATCCAAGCACGTGGGCTAGGGCGTCGGATGCTGTAGTCACATTTTTGCAATTTTTGCCGATGATGACCGCCAGTTCGCCCTCATAGTCCATGTTCTTGCACTGTGGGTTAAACAGAACATCTGAGAAGGGGCCGTTAAGAGCACCAGATGGCTTCGTAAAGACAGTCGGGAATTTGGGGGTGGGAAAGCCCGCCTCTGCTATGTGGGTTTTATAATTCAACCCAATCCCATACATAATAGGAGAATATGGCAGCGGGGAAAGAACCTATACTGACGTTAATTCTTAAACACTTTCAAAGTTCCTTGAATGTGTGCAATGCATACTTCGGATATTTTAGCTGTCTCGCCAGTGGACTCCAGAGACCAAGGATTATGGCCTCTGTATGTTGAGACTTCATTTCCTAAAAGGTCGTCCAGGACCGGTGCTTCCCCGAAGAGAATATCACCGTTTTCGTCCCTGAACCTAACCAGGCGTTTAAACTGCGTATTCATTTTGTGTCGACAGTGAAGATCGAAAATAATCTCGCTTTCCAGAAACTTACTTTTTTACTCACTTTTGAGAACTTTTATCAATTCCTTATTTTACTTTTAGCAGTTTTACGTGTGCTCTCTCGGTCCGGTTGTGAACGCCCATCCTCCGCGGAACTGTTGGCGGTTGCTCCGGCCGGACTTCTGGGAACAATGTGGGTAATCAGGCTGACTAAAAACTCGTAGCTAAACAGGCGGGCCAGAAATGTGATAAATAGATGTGAATCACTACCTACAGACGGACACATCCGTTGTATCTCTTGACTGAGCCTCAAGGTCAATGGCCATTCAAGTACTTGGCTTCCAAGAATAGTGCGACTTGGATCATGGCCAGAATGGATAGATATGGTTGGTAACACAGGTTAAGGAGAATTTCTATTCGCCTTGAATGGGGTTCGACAAGCTTAGTAGGGTATATTTAAAACATGTACTATCCAACCCGCTGAAGGTAAAGATACAAGCAGCCTACATACAACATTCATCCCATTCCTGTAATTGTCACTCAAATGGAAGCATTTGGTTGTCGACACCTTGAAAATCTCCATCCAAAGGGAACGCGTTGATGTCGGGAATAGACGGCATAAAGGTGCACCAGTCCTCCAAGCCTAAAGCCATATCCAAAGTGTTCAGCTGTATTGAGCGAGCGTCAGAACAATAAATCGAGACTGGAGGGGAACATGGGCTTACGTCAGTACTTGGCAAAGCTCCTTGTAACTGAGTGGTTGCATCAAGATGTCTGCTGCTCTGCTGCTCCCCTGTCGAGCTCTTGGCTCTTTTCACCAAGTTTCTAGCGTAGGTTGTTACTTCCCGAGGGAACGAAGTTTCGAATTCCGACGACGATATGAATTCAAGGTAGCCAAAGTGTCCCACGACAATGTCCATCAAGGCCAGATCAGAAGCTGCCGTAGAGGCAAGGGGATCCTTTAAAATGCAAACAAACATGTTGATGAGACCAACAAGAGGGAAGTAGAATGTGAGCCTGCTCTAGGTCATTAAACGTTGCAAATAGTTGAACACGGGCCTTTTGAACCTACCAGACCGGTAATGAAGCGTGGATCTCTACCCGCTGCACCGCGAGAATTATCTGTCGCGACGCATCGGCGACCACCTCGGTGCTCCGCTGAATCTGAGCGTGAATACCTGGCTTCTTGCTGCTCTGAAGGTCTGGACGATTCCAGGGGTAGCAGAAAACGCCATGGATCGCAATGAGCAAGACGTAGTAAGAAAAATGGAAGTACAAGACATGAAAGACCTGGACTCCAGGCGGTAGCTCTTCCGTCCTGAAGTAGGGTGATGTTCGATAGGCATCGTGTAGTGACTCACGCCATTTCCTGAGTCGCCCATCCAATTCTTGTACAATGGCTAGAGTCGTTTCCGGTGAGTCCTTTGTTGCCTTGGACGTGTTCAGTTGCTTCACTACAGCAGATGAGATCTGAGCTATTTCAACAGTCTTTGTAAAGAAATCGAAGGACTGCGCATTACCGCCCTTCCATTTCTTAGGGACTGGACAACTGACGTAGTCGTCATCAATGGCCTGGGTTATCTTTAGCTATAGAGTGGTTAGGGACCAGATGTCAACTCAACTGACCGATGGATGCCCGGAGCGGTGGGCTAGGTGCTTCTCATAAGCGTATAATGTCCACCAAAGTCGTTGCCGTGCAAGAATCTCGTCAGCTGATAGATTCGTGGATGGAGAGACTGCCAGGTGAAACCCCTTCGATTGCGCTAAGCGGGTCGCGCTCGAGAGAAGCATATACTCTAGAGCCGGCGTCCCCCAGGCCTCAGCATGGAAAGCCTGTGAACTAAGTCAGCTATCTGCTTTTGCTTGGTATCCAGCTGGTAGTTATGTGATACTAACCATGAGAACCAATGCCTGGATTGAAACCACATCAGTCTGCCGGTACAACAGATCTGTGTGAGCTGAGAGGGCGTTCTCAAAATATTTCCAAGACTGTGCCCGGGCTTCGGAAAAAGCATCAGGAGTGGAACTTTTTGACAACAAGTAGCGGCAGCCAGAGGCGTATATGATGTTGCGCAGGGCATACCACGGCTTATCGGAGGTTGAAGCCGGATTTGTACTATGGTGAGCACGCAGCCGTCGCTCAAAGTCGTGTCTGTCTGTGATTTCATAAATTGAATCGAGGCAGCCTTCGAAGTAGCCTGCTCGCCAGTGAGCCTTCAAGGATCGAATTGAGGGCTCTGGTTGTCAAACCTTTGGATAACTCGAGTGCTCTGTTCAGATCAGGCTCAGGGGCTCTTACTGGGTGGACCACTCGATCGAGCCTCTCCCCTTCCAAAACGGCCTTGGAAAGCCGCCTCGCGCTGGCAAGAAAGTCTGACATTCCTGCCTGTCGTGATATCCATTCGATTGCTGGCAAAGCACAGATGGAGAAACACGACCCACGTCCTACATGAAGGTGTTAGCCAACCAAGCCCCAGCCACATGCCAACGGCATGCTTCATACCGGGATTGCTCTCAAGATCCTATAAGACATAGTTAGCACTTGTTGAGTTCTCAGTTGGGGTCTTGACCTGACCGTGAAACTGGACTGTGGCGAGCAATTATCCACAGGAATAGTACTCGGAGGCGAGGCAGGCAGGCGCATAGCCGCTGGGGCACAAGTATCGTGGTGTTGGAGACCTTCTGCAACATGTTTTGGCACGGAATCGGAACACATGTCTGCTACTGGGCTGACGTGGGAAACCTGTGGAAAGACGGCTGGCAGTTCTGTGGCTGGCGAGGGGATTATGATCTGGGAGTCGGCTTCCGGCATCTGCATTTGCGGCGAGTCCATGGGATCAAGTAGGACTATAGTAGGAGACATCTGTGCCCGAGAGGTGACTGAGCCATCGTCACCGGTAGCAACAGAGTGTCTGCGCTGTGTCGTGGCGCCCGCTGCAGCCCTCAACAGGTCTTCCATCCGTGCCAGTCGGTCTTCCATCTCCTGCTCCCTCTCCTTGCGCTTTTTACTCCGCGTGCGTCGCTCTGGAAAAACGCACACTTCATTGTGATCCTTTACAAGTCAGACACACGAATGAGCCCAGCTGGGCGGTACCTACAGTGCAATTTCCGCAGGGAAATGTCCCACTGCCTGCCAAAGAATGTCTTGTCAGAGTGGATCACCGTGACACGTTGGATTATCTCTACGTACATTTAGCCTTCTTGATTCTGCAGTACTCGCAAGCCAGCGTGCACTTGGTCGACTCGCGTTGTGAGCTCATCACGGCAAAAAACGATGCTGATATTTGCAACACAAACAAAATTTGTTTTGTGGCAATACAGATTTCACATTGAGTCTTGCTTCTGGGGAACATCTAAGGACAGGGGACAGGCCGCAAAACGGCGAATCTCTCGGCTAGCTTGGACCGTGCCAAACCCCGCAAATCCCGGGCCGTACCAAGCCGCAATTGTCTTCAAAAGATCACTTGTGATTTGTTCAGGACCATGTAGGCCAAGACGGTTCATGGGTAGTTATGCGGGGTAATGGGAGGCTAGTTTCCAGCGTTTTCCGGGCACCAATCGCATTCATGTGTCGATGACCATCTCGACAAAATGCTTCGTCACCTGAAGCCAGCCTACCAAGCAAGCAGCCCAGTATCGGGGAACCAGCCAATAGGATATCATCCAGCGGTTAGGCCACCCCTGTCATCCTACGGTAAACTTGGTGCACTCGGGGCTTGCTTGCAACCCGTCCGGAAGCCGGAGCTTGTGAGTTCCGGCTTCCGGAGTCTGAGCTCTGCCATCTGCACCTCGCCCCTTGAATACATGCTGTAGGAATGCCTGGGCTTTATGTCTGCAGTCTATTAGCAGCTGTCCACGAAGAGCTCCGGCGGATGCTCATCCCCAGGGGCGTCCCGGAAGTGCTACGCTGACTTAGTACTTGGGTATTGTGGGTCTCCTTCCGGCACAGTTCGGCCATCATAGTTATACCCGGACCGAAAGTGTTCTTAAGATAGAAACCACAAGACAACTATAAGCCTATTGAGCGCTATCAAGAGATCACCATTTACTCTGCACAAGCTCCATGACCTGTCATACGGCATCAGTTCGCCATTCTTTACATCATCATTTCGCTACGGGCTAAGGTTAGAACATCATGACTGAGTCATCATCCCTTCGCGGCCTATCCGTCATTGTTATAGGTGCAGGGTTTGGTGGGCTCTCATCTGGCATTGAGCTAGCAAGCAAAGGCGCGAAGGTCCTAATCTTTGAGTCCTTTCCGGACATGAAGAGGCAGGGTATGATTCCGGTTCATGATGTCACTCATCACAGCTAATGTTTCTACTATCTATTAGGAGATGTCATCCAAATCCCCGCCAATGCAACACGACTCATGAGCAGATGGGGAAAGATCATTGAGACTGTCTCGGGCATCTCGGCATGCCCCGAGGTTTTGAAAATCCAGGATAAAAGCGGGAAAGCACTTCTAGACCAGCCATTGCACACGGGCTACGATGGCTTTCCAAACCTCTACAGTCCACGCGGAAAGGTCCAAGAACTGATGCACGACCACGCCGTTTCCCTTGGTGTTGAGATTAAATTCGGCACAACTGTCACTGAGATTTTTGATACTGTCAGCGACGCTGGAGTGATTGCTGATGGCAATACCTACAAAGCTGATTTAGTCATTGCCGGAGACGGCGTACACAGCAAAGCCAGAAGCTACGTGACTGGAATCTCAGACCGCCCCAAGAAGAGCAGCTTTGCTGTTTACAGATCGTGGTTCCCGCTTGCCCTACTGCAACAGGACCCTCTCACGGCAGATCTCTTAAAATCTGGAAAGGATCTGTTTCAGATTTGGATCGCCGAAGATACACACGCCATCCTTACCACTAACAATCCACTCCAATCCGCCACATGTTTTGTGACACACAAGGCAAGCTGCCATCTATCTCTTTCAACTTCTTTGAACTCTAGTCTAACTATCTCCAAAGGATACTTCCGACATATCCGAAGATTGGAACCTGAGGGGAGACCCTAAGGATATGCTGGCGTGTGTCCAAGACTGGGATCCGAGGCTACGTGGCATTATTGAGAAGATCCCTCCTGAATGTCTGATCGACTACAAGCTCCTCTGGCGAGACCCGGTTCCACAATGGATTTCTCAACATGGGCGAGTCTGTCTGATCGGTGATGCTGCGCATCCACATCTGGCAACGTCGGGAACAGGCGCTGCACAGGCTATCGAAGATTCTGCCACGATTGCGACACTACTGGGAATTACTGGGAAGGCTAATATACCCCTTGCTCTCAGAGCGTTTCAAAAGCTCAGGTACTTATTAATCGTATAAGTTCAACAAAACACTCTCGAACCAAAACTGACCAGCCTTCCTAGATACGAGCGCACCAGCTTGACTCAACGAATGGGATGGGAGACCAGACACGTATGGCACCAGACCGACTGGGATATGGTTTCAAAGAACCCAGAAATTCTCAAGTTTCCACAGCCGGCTTGGCTCCTGGGATCTGATGCAGTCAAGTATGCTGAGAACAACTTTGAAGCAGTCAAGGCACATATCGAGAAGGGCGCTGCGTTTCAGTCTACCAACGTGCCAGACGGACATGTGCATCAAGATTGGACAATTGAGATGATGTTGGCTAACGAAGGAAAGCGAGTTGACAAGGATTTCTACAAGACCAGGGATAAATGATGTGGGGAAAATAAGATTGCTATCAAGTATTACTAGTCCAGAGATTCAACTTATATGCAATGAACCATATAGCTACACCAGCACTAAGCTGTGACAACAACCGATATCAAAGTTAAGCAAAGCCGGTAGCAACCGTGTAGGTCACATCATCATTGAACTTGGAAGTAGCATCAAACGTGTGGACGCCGCCGTTGCTCGCAATGTATCCCGTGTTCTCATAGTGGCGGAAGTAGCGGGTGGGATAGTTCCAAGATCGAATCGAGCTGCCTGAGCCGCTGATGCCGGCCTGAGGGCAAAATGTGGCGTCTTCCTTGAACTGCTTGCTACCGTCGTTGCTGTTGACGAGGAGAACAAAGTTGTTGTGCCTGATGTAGCTGCCTGGTGTATCCTTGGACTCGAATGAGTAGCAAGCGCTATTGGCGAGGCCAGAACGGACGGTCCAGCTGGCCTGTTGCTTGAGAGTTGTGCTGCTGGAAGACGTGACAACCTGAGTGTTGACAGTAGAACCTGTGTGTGCAATGTAGCGGTCCGTGAAGCCAGAAGTGGTAAGTTTGAGTGAGACGGAGGAACCGACGCTGTACGATGGGCCGCTGGTCAAGGAGGTTGTGGCATACTTGGCGGCCACGATGTTGGCCTGAACTGAGTTCTCGGTGGCATCAGACGGATAACCTGAGGTCATGACGCCCTCGTAGAAAGTTCCTTGAGCACCGTTGCTGTTATCGCCACCGATACCGAGAATGATGGCGCCCTCTTTGCTCATGGGGTCATAACCTCCGCTTGGGCGTGCGCCACTGTAGAAGGTTGAAAGGGAGCCAGACGCGGCATTACCACCACGGATGGCCCATTTTCCAGGGCCACCCTTGATCAACGCGTTGGTGAAGCGGTAGTTGATGGTGGGATCAGCGGGGTTGTTCTTGGCGCTTTGGCCAGAGAACAGGCCGTTTTCAAGATCAGCCATGATCCAGGGACCGCTACCAGCACCAGAGCCCCAGACGGTGCTGTCACCAAAGTAGATGGCTTCCATGTGGCCATTGCCTGTGTCCAGACTGTTTGTCTCGGCGTTGCCGTAGTCGAAGCAGCAGGCTCCATTGTAGTGAGTTCCGTCAAGAACGGCGTACATGCCCTCAGGCTGGTCCCCTGTAGCCGAACCGCTGACATCGTTGTTCCGGTAACCAGTGCCAGGCGAGACGAAGACTCCATATGCCTTCTTTCCGTTCAATGTGACCGGCGCACCAGTGGCGCTAGCCAAGTTGTCATATCCATTGGCCTCTGGACCCTTGAAGCCACCAGGTGGGGCTTGAGTAAGGTGGTTGCCGCGTCCAGACTGGTCGTAGATGATGGAGATGAGACATGTCGTGCCTGAGCAGAACGTGTCTTGGGCTGCTGCGTTGGCGACGCCACCTGCTGACAACGGCGAGATGTTGGCTGTTTGGCTATCTGAGCCACGCTTCACCTGGTAGAGGGCTCCGTTGTACTTGTCATATAGGGCACGAGTGGTGCTGTGAGCGGCAATGCAGGGAGTGCCGCCGCTGCTGTAGATATCACATGGCCCAGCAGAGACGAGGGGTCCCAGCACAGCAACGCTGAGAGCAAGAATGTTGGCGTGTGAGAACATTCTGATGGTCTGACTGGGGACTGGGGAAGCAGAAAGATGAGGCACGTCTGTGAAGGCTCGTAGTATTCTTCACAAGAAGATGGAAGTACTACTGGAGCATGCAGGTATAATACGGGAGAGCTACCAACGCAAGTATTTATAGATGAGCTTGTTTATATGCCACCGAAGTGGGAGAGCAATACCAGGATGCATTGACAACCTTATGATGCCGATGGAGCCGAGATGCAATACTAGAGACTCGCAGAGCAAGCTTCTGACCGAGTCTGGGCCGTTCCGCCAGGCTCAAAACACGCAAGCAAGTGCTTCTTTTTCTCGAAAGATAATCCATGGCTTGGCGTCTATTTGCCCGCTTCTGTGTCTTGGCTTCCATTTGCTCGCTTCTCGAGAACATGTGGAGGGTACAGAAACGGGAAAGTAATAGTCTGGGGTAAGGTACTTCACGTGGCATGTCGGGGATAGAAAACAAACGCGGCTAGAAGCAAATTGCCTTCGGGGACGCGACTCCGCACGGTTTGTTTTGGGACTAGGATGCAACCACGGTTCGGCAAATGCGTGCCGCGTTTTATGCGCTCAAACCACGGAACGACAGCCAAACGCTCAACTAGGCAATGTTGGACCTGATGATGGGACGAGAAGCGTCGACGAGGAGTCTGGAGGACAAGCAGCTAGCAAAAGTATCACCGAATCAAAACGTAGCGTGAGTCCGCCACCCGAAAGCTTCGTCGAGAGATGACGTCCGTCAGACGAGGTTAAGTGAACGCCCGAGCAGCGGAGGGCTTACCAAATGGCAGGACTTGAATATCGAAGAACCTCTGAAGACTCGGGATTCATGGCGTATGCGATTAACTAAAGTAAAACACTGCTCATCTGCTTTGCTAGAAGCAGTTTAACCGAGATCATCTTATCGTCTACGGAGTATCTTCTGGATAGATGAGTCAGCATTTTTTATCTGAGAGATCTAGGGTAAGCCCAGTGCTCTGAGTAACTTGAACAGATTAATAAGTTGACGGTCTCGCATTCGATTGATTGAATTGATATCAAAGTCTTTATTTAATGAAACTCATTGAAATTTACTTCGGCTTGATTGACTTGGGCGTAGTGCAGCTCAAACCGCGTATTTGCGACACAAATCTCACTACCTGGTGCGTTGTATATTCGCAGAATGCCCAAAGGCTATGACTTGAAAGCAAGTCGTGTCCTTTTGACGGAAGAAGTCACTCACCAGTCATCGGACATAGAGCCAATTAGCTCATTAGTTTATTACCTTTTTT
Source organism: Fusarium decemcellulare (assembly GCA_013266205.1). NCBI lineage: Eukaryota > Fungi > Ascomycota > Sordariomycetes > Hypocreales > Nectriaceae > Fusarium > Fusarium decemcellulare. The sequence continues at coordinate 72,588 of JAAGWO010000017.1, forward strand.
GAAACATTTTTAACAGAAATCAACATGTTAATACTCGCGCTACGTCGTATGTAATAGCTGATTCTCACTCACCAGAACGTCACATGACCGACGAGGATCCGGAAGAATATTGTTCCGACATTGTCGCAGCTGCGCGTGCAAACACCGTTGTTAGCGCGAATAACGACACGCGTTTTCAACATTCACTATTTTGAAACGCGTCTACTTATAGGTAGTTGTGACTGCCACGCAAGAACCTAGTATGTATAGCGAAAGTTCGCTTTCTCCTTGTCAGTCCTATCCGAGAAGGCTTCTTCACGCTTCTCTTCCTCCGTCTGCGGCAAAGGGCCACCTCCCTGCAACTTGTCACGCCTCCTGTTGTCCACCTTACAAAGCAGACCGTATACCGAAATTGTAAAAGCTCCGACGATGAGACTCGCTAGAAGCCCAATGTAACCCTTGTGGTACTCTGGCGCGTCGTTAGACCTAAAGACCTGAGGGCCCAGGATGTTGCCGGCAGTGTATCCAAGGAAGAACATGGCATTGAGCGTCACCTTCTTTGTATGACCCGAAGTGTTTGCCAATGGCAAGGATGTGCTCATGGCGTAAGGTGCCCAGTATGAGTAGAAAGCATAGTATGCTCCGAGCAGATCTAACTTGTTTCCTTGAGGAAGTTGCCACATGCAGAGTGCTGCTATCATTGGAAAGCAGATAGAAAAGACGATAAGAACACAACGATAACCAGGTAGGCGGCCGGCCGCAATATTGAACAGAATTGACCAGATGGTTGCAATCACGCCGGTGGGTACTCCTAAAAGGGCCGTTTCAAGAGGGTTGAATCCTAGACCGTTGACAATGATTCCCGCAAAGGTAACTAGGCCACCGTTTGGAATGTTGATGGCGCAGGCAAAGATTGAGATGAGCCACGCCTTGGGATCCATCAGACATTCCTTGACCTGATACCACTTGATGGTTTTATCCTCGATGCCAGTGTTACTCTTGCGAACCCGCTCCAAGCAGATATACTTCTCGCGGTCGTTGAGCCACCACGCCTCAACTGGAGAGCTTGGCAGAAATGCGTAAACGATACCGGCCCAAGCAGTCGTAATAGCTCCAAGTGTGATGAAAAGAAGCCTCCAGGGTGCAACTGCGGAATTCGAATGACCGATTCCATATGAAAGAAGACCTGTGATGATGGATGACAGGGTGTTGTACCAAATGGCGACGCGGATCGGCTGCTCCGAAACTGTCCACCACATTGCTGTAATGACAGTGCAAGTGGGAAACACAACAGACTCGAAGATACCCACTGTGCACTATCTATTAGTAGCTGTATTTCTAGAGTTTGGATGGGTCTGCTTTTCACTACTCACTCAGGAACCGAACAGCGGCAAGGCTGGCAAAGTCACTCGCCGCGCCGGTACAGAAGGTCAAGACACCCCAACCAAGAACAGTAGCACCGTAAAAGGTGCGGATAGGCAGCCTCTGGATGAGAATATTGGCCGGCCACTCGGCAATCAGGAAGCCAAAGTAGAAGATGGATCCAACCCACGAGAACTGATCTCCGACAAGATTAAGGTCTTTGCTCATACCGTAAATAGCGGCATTTGAGATGATGATTTTGTCCACAGCCGCTATGATGACAGAGAAGGCGAGGATAGGGATGAGAATAAGGTCAATTTTCCATAACAGGCGTCGTGACTCCTTGGCCGAGATGGGCTCGTTTATGACGTCCTGGCTGAGCCCGGACAGAAACTTGAGGGCAACGTCGGGTTTCGCGGCTGTTGTGATCATCTCGCCGTTGATTTGGCTTTCAGCGTCGTCACCCTCGTCTGGTTGCGGCATCTTCTTCTCTGGTTCAGTCATGTTGCAACGGGACTGGCTTATCGTGCCGCAGAAGGGAGTCAGTATGAGGTTAGGATGATGGATGATCTGGATAGTGACGGCGGCATCAACGTGATGATTGAGGAGAACTTATAAGTTTCATTGAGAGAACAAGGATTATGCACACTATCAAGAATGATATCTAGAAACTGTTCCTCCAGGTCGCTAGGCGCGGCGTCGGCGTCGCGAGTCCGACGGGCAGAATTCGGCGAGACGAGTCCGACAAGCCATGTGGGTCAATGATAAGAAACGGCTTTTAAGATTGGCTCTAGATAGTCCGGGGAGTATCTGGGGTAAGTCTGGGGTTTAGATAGGCGATACCCATTCTCGTCGCTTGAACTCAGCCGGCGGAGGGGCTGTCGGTTCGAAGCTCACCTGTTCACACACTTCACTTGTTCGCCATTGTCCCCGATCAAAGTCGTCAAGAGGGCCATAACTCGTTTTCGTGAATGTCTGGGATATAATGAACTTTGAAGATTTGTGCCCAATTTTGCCCATTACCAGCGATGTCATGGCGCGATCCTCTAACTCAGGGCTGACCAAACAGTTAAAGATTCAATGCATTGCTTTGTTGCTGAAGGGGAGAAGGGGCGAGGGCGCTCGTGAATGGATAAGACTGTCGAAACCATGACGATAAGCTAAAGACACAGTTGTGAGTATCGGAAGCGCTTCCGATGTTTCTGAGGCATCTAGTGAGGGGCTGATCGGTTAGCTCCCGCCGTTCTCACTCCGATGACACCACCATGTGTTTTGCCCAGCTTATCGCTTACGCTAACCATTTGTTGTGGATCAATCCATTGGTAGGCAATATCCGATAGATATTACCGAGTTCCTCTCCCTTGATAGGATACGCGAACGGACTCCACTCGGGGAATCGAGGCCGTTGCAAGGATTGGCGCGTACGAGGATGGTGTATCGGTTTGTGCAACGGGGAGTCTTGTCCGATGATGCTTGAGGAGGGACTTGAATTTCAACGCGTACAATTGTGTGCACTCGCGAGTCGAGTATATCTATCCTTCTCGGTCTTTGAGTTCTACTCCAACATCGCTTTTTTGCTCATTTTCTCTAGGTTGAAACGTTCACTTTTAACAAAGCCACAGAAACAGACGTCACCATGGCTCCCATGATGCTAGAAGCGATTGATGACAGTGCAGAGGCCCCCAATTCCAAGCTCAACATCAAAATCGCAATCGGTATCCTGACTATCCATCTAGCAACGCCATCATCACTTCATGCTGACTTTGTTTATAGATAGGGGCGGCACCTTTACAGACTGCCTAGGCATTGTGGAAGGGCGGGAGCAAAACATACTTGTCAAGATCCTATCACAGGACCCCTCAAATTACCCCGATGCTCCTATTGAGGGCATCCGCCGCATTCTCGAGCAAGCCACGGGCAAAAGGTTCCCTCGAGAAACACCAATCGACACATCTCAATTCCAAAATTTGAGTATCCGCATGGGCACAACCGTCGCCACTAATGCCCTATTGGAGCGCAAAGGAGAGCGAGTGGCTCTGCTTATCACTGAAGGCTTCTCTGAGAGCTTACGGATCGGCCTTCAGTCGCGGCCAAAACTCTTTGAGTTGAAGATTGTTAAACCCGATGTGCTTTACGAAAAAGTTGTAGAAGTTGGTGAGAGAGTCACTGTTGAAGGCTACCAGCAGAGCCCCTCGCACGACGATGATGTTGTTGCTATCGACAAGGCTCTCCCATCAGACCCAGACCTAGTCCGAGGCCTCAATGGCCAGGTGCTGCGCATCCTCAAACGACTGGACAAGGAACGCGTTAGGGCGGACTTGCAAAAGCTCTATGATGATGGCTTCCGCAGTATATGCGTCTGCCTGGCACACTCTTACACATTTCAAAGTGAGCTTTATTCCTCCTTTCTGTTCCTGATTGATCGAGCCGTCGCTGATATATCCTTTGAGACCATGAATTGGAGATTCAGAAGATTGCAAACGAGATCGGCATACCTCACATCACCCTGTCCTGTCTTACTCTGCCCATGATCAAGATGATTTCTCGAGGCATGTCAGCCACGGCAGACGCCTATCTGACCCCAGTGGTCCAGCAATACATCAAAGGCTTCCAATCGGGTTTCTCCGACAACCTTCAGTCATCAAATACGCGTTGCGAGTTGATGCAAAGTGACGGAGGCTTGACTGATCTGAAACGGTACGCAAATAACCTCTCAAAGTATGGGTTAAGTCGAAGCTGACATTTCCCAGGTTCAGCGGCCTACGAGCTGTCTTGTCTGGACCGGCTGGTGGTGTTGTAGGACATGCGCGAACAAGTTTCCACCCCGAGGAGAACACACCAGTAATTGGCTTTGATATGGGCGGCACCAGCACCGATGTCTCGCGTTTTGATGGCTCATTTGAACACACTTTCGAGAACATGACGGCCGGAATCACCATCATGGCACCGCAGCTGGACATCAACACGGTGGCTGCCGGTGGCGGTAGTATTCTCTTCTGGAGACACGGCTTATTCGCTGTCGGCCCTGACTCTGCTGGAGCCCACCCGGGCCCTGCATGCTACCGCAAGGGCGGCCCTTTGACAATCAGCGATGCTAATGCTTTTACGGGACGACTGCTACCTGAATACTTCCCTAAGATATTCGGCGAGAGCGAAAACGAGCCATTGGATGTGACCATCACCCGGAAGAAGTTCACCGAGCTTGCCGAGCAGATAAGCCAAGAGACGGGCCAGAAGAAGACTCCTGAAGAGGTTGCCATGGGCTTCCTCGACGTCGCCAATGAGACCATGGCAAAGCCAGTGAGAGCTTTGACCGAAGCTCGTGGCTTCGATACCTCGGCCCATCACCTAGCATGCTTCGGAGGCGCTGGAGGCCAGCATGCCTGTGCAATTGCTGCGTCTCTATCTATTCGAAGGGTCATCATCCATCGGTATTCATCAATCCTATCTGCATATGGAATGACCCTAGCAGACACCGTTCATGAGGCCCAGAGGCCAGCTTCGGGTGTTTTCACCACAGCCGCGACTGTCCAGTCTACCATTGATGAGTTGAAGGCCGAGGTAACTCGCGAACTCCGGCGTGATGGCATTCCCAAGGATTGCATCAAGCACGAAGTTTACCTCAATCTTAGATACAAGGGCACTGATAACAGTCTCATGATTCTTGAACCCCACGACGGCGATTATTTAGCCGAGTTTACTAGACAACATTTCCGCGAGTACTCATTTACATTCCCTGACAAGCAGGTTCTGCTTGAGGACATTCGGGTCCGAGGTATTGGTCAATCCCGGCACCAGACTAATGAGTCGCCATACAAGGAGCTTGGTTCTGTCAGTAAGTTTGACGTGAGACAGAGCACCGAGGACTGCAAATCGCCAGTATACTTCTCTCAGACTGGTTGGAGCCAGACACCTGTCTACCGACTCGAGACCCTTCGCCCCGGCTGCCAAGTTCAAGGTCCAGCTATCATCATTGACAACACGCAAACAATCGTTGTCGAGCCAGGCGTGCAGGCCACCATTCTCAGTCGACATGTCATCCTGGACCTTCCGTCTACCAAGTCCCGTGAGCTGAGCCGCAACACTATTGACCCCATCAGCCTTTCCATCTTTGGCCACAGATTCATGTCTATCGCCGAGCAGATGGGTAGAACATTCCAAAAGACATCTGTGTCGACCAATATCAAGGAGCGCTTGGACTTTTCATGCGCGCTATTCTCCCCAGAGGGCCGTCTTGTTGCCAACGCACCCCACGTGCCAGTCCACTTGGGGTCCATGGAATATGCCGTCAGGTATCAGAATGAAAAGTACCGATCAGAGTTGAAGCCGGGCGATGTCCTCTGTAGCAACCATCCCATAGCTGGCGGGGTACATCTACCCGATATTACGATCATGACGCCTATTTGGGACGAAGCTGGTCGCGACATTATCTTCTGGGTTGCCTCGCGAGGCCACCACCCGGATGTAGGAGGCATTAGTCCGGGATCAATGCCTTCAAATAGCAAGTTTCTGTACGAGGAGGGTGCAGCCACTGCGAGCTACAAGATTGTGAGCGGTGGCCGCTTCAACGAGACTGAGACACGAAAGTTCTTATATGACGAGCCCTCGAAGTTTGAAGGCTGCAGCGGAACGAGAAACTGGAAGGACAACCTCTCTGACCTACGTGCCGCAATTGCAGCCAACCGCAAGGGAGCTGTTCTGATCGATACGCTGATCCAGGAGTTCTCGTTGCCCGTTGTTCATATGTACATGAATGCCATCGCCGAAAACGCCGAGACGGCGGTGAGGGCTTTTCTCCGGGAAACAGCTGGAAAGTTGAATGGTCGCCACCTATCCTTTGAGGATTATTTGGACGACGGGTCTGTCATCAAGCTCGAAATTCGCATCGATGCTGAGGATGGAACAGCTGATTTCGACTTCACCGGGACTTCAGAGGAGACACTGAATTGCCTCAACGCGCCCAAGGCCATCACCCACTCGTGTGTCATCTACTCACTTCGATGCCTCATCAACATGGATATTCCTCTCAACCAAGGCTGCCTCGCTCCAATCCGGGTTACCATACCCCAAGGAACTATCCTTAACCCGTCCCCCTACGCTGCCGTGTGCGCCGGTAATAGCATCACGTCACAACGCATCACGGATGTCATCCTCGGCGCGTTTGGCACGTCAGCTGCGTCACAAGGATGCGTCAACGTTTTCGGTTTCGGAATCGGCGGCAAGGATGCCTCTGGAAAGGAGGTTCCTGGCTTCGGGTATATCGAAACAATTGCTGGAGGCCACGGAGCCGGACCAGACTGGGCTGGAACGTCTGGCGTGCACACCAACATGTCCAACACGCGTTGCTCGGACCCCGAAGAGTACGAGCTGCGATATCCCGTCATCCTGCGACAATGGACTTTGCGTTCTGGGTCTGGTGGGCGTGGTAGATTCAATGGGGGCGATGGCTGTGTTCGTGATGTTGAGTTCCGGATTCCTTTACAGGTCTCTATGCTAAGCGAGAGACGTGTCATGAGGCCATACGGGATGCAGGGTGGTGGGCCTGGGGCCGCAGGAAAGAACCTCTACGTCAAGAAGGAACAGGATGGGACATGGAGAACCATCAACATTGGCGGCAAGATGGAACTCAGCGTTTCCCCGGGGGAGAGAGTGATTATAAACACGTAAGCAGCTGGCCACTGAACAAGAATCCCGGTTTACTAACCCAGAGTATAGTCCTGGCGGTGGTGGCTGGGGAATGGCCAGCGATAACGGGATGAATGGTACCAGAAATAATGGGACGAACGGTTCTGCGGCTAAGTTTATGCCCCGCGGAAGTGTTCACAACTGGACACTCGCAGCGGAAGGAATCTGAAGGAGGACGGTTTAAGTGAAAACAGGCATTAGACACGGAGGCTTCGGGTGATGATGGGAAGACAAGTAGAGATGGGCACATTTGCGGGGACGAATGGCCATGTACAATGAGAGAAGCTGAGGCCACTGCACTTGAATTGTGACCTCATAGACTGTGTAGAAGTGATGGCCGTGAATTGAGGTGTATTTTCTCAAGGACGAGAACTCATCGCGTCTGCAGTTGCAATAAACACCAACTAGGTAGGCCTGCGTGCCGGTAGATAAGCGTTCAAGCCAGGCGGCTCAAAAAAACGAAGGTTGGGTCTTGAAACGATTTTAGGCGTGTTTCGGCATTGCAACGTAGTTGTTACGATCCTACCCCTGATATCTCACGATATCAAGTCGCGTTTAAGGTCCTAGACCGGCTGAGAACCCGAGCGCGTCCGAGATGACGGAGGTGGGGGACCCCGCTTGACCTGTTCAGGGCATCACGTGGCACCCAACTCGTACCCGAATCGAGGCCTAGATAAGGTTCCTGGCCCGACAACAACTGATACGCACACCAGTGTCTATCCAATGCCATCGTCTTGAGTACCTCGAGCTTCTGGAAATTAGTAAGTTGGTATGGAACTTGAATCCTCTCCTTCTGGTGACGAACATCCGCCTAAGAGGCAGAGGGTACTTGCCTGCCGGTAATCCTCCAATCACCGACCAAATTGGACACATCACTGACAAGGGTGTAGGCGTTGTCGCCAAAGGAAACAAAAATGTGATCAGGAAAGACCTTGCGCAAACTGCCAAAAGGCTGGCGACGAATGTATACAATCCGAGCCGGCACCTCGGCCTCTGGTTACCGCGGAATATGTCAAAAGCCTCGAGGAGCGAATATCCCAGTTCGAGTCGGGAGCTGCTCAGAGTCATTCATCGCCTCGCCTAGCGGCGGTTATAGGACACCAACGGCATTCATCCACCTCGACTAGCCCTCACGTTGACAATAGTAATGCTCAGAGACTATCGGAGGGAGGAGGTAGAGACTCTCAAGATCATAATCTAGCCCCTGGCTCGCCATCGACAACAGCTGCAGCGTATTCGATCTCTGGCCTTGTACCCTTACCTACACTCCACAGAGACAGCTTCCACCAGGCTGATTCGGAGACCCCTTTCCTGGCTATAAGTCCACCAAGCGAAGTCTCGCAAGTCTCTGGACTCCCCGTTAGGTCTCATTTATCACAGGACGTTGAAAATCTTTTATTGAATACTTATAAGGAGCGCGCCCAGGCTCAGTACCCATTCTTGAACTGGAACACCTTCCTTTCCTGGCACGCTGAGTGGAAAACCTCTGCCGATCCTCCACAACGCCCGTGGCTGGGCTTCTTCGTCAACCTTGTTTACTCAACCTCGCTTTTACTCCTCTCATGGCCCGGTGCCGACACAATAAACGCCCAAGTCTTTTATAACAAAGGGATCGGTCTCTTCAAGCATGCTCTCAACCAGAGGAACCCTATTCTCGGTGCTCAAGCCCACCTTCTGCTGGGAGTCCACGCCCTTCATAGCTGCTCGACTCAGCGTCTCATGTCAGCGGCTGTAAATGCCATGAGATATTGTATTCACGAGCATTTTCACCTGGCAGAAGCTGAACCTCTACCAGTAGACGCAGGTACTCGTCTAGAGGTCCAGTTTCGGCGACGATGTTTCTGGTCGGCCTATAACTTGGATCGAATGGTCATGGGCTCCTTGGATATGCCTCACTGTATTCCAGACGCAATGATCACCGTGAAGCTTTATGCAAATATTGACGACGAGGACTTGATGGCGGTAGTACAACAGACCCCACCCGAATTGGAGCTTGCAGACTCATCTCAGTATACTTGTGTTTCGACTCCATTACACATCATTCAGTGCAGACGTATTCAGTCAGAAATGGCTCTGTATACACTCCGCTGGGACTACGAAACCAACTATAAAGATGCACCTGAGTGGAGAATTCGCATTCTCGCAGAACTGGAGAACTATAAGGCCCGCGCGCAAAGTTTCTCCGACCCGCAATCTAAAGGTCATACATCGCAGAGATGGCTTGCAATGATATATCACTATACGTTGCTGATGCTCTATCGACCAACAAAGGAGAGTGTGTTGGGACCCGCTGGAGATTGGTCTATTCAGGCGAGCAGCCAGGCATGCCTGATCTTTCGTAAATGCCAGAGGGACCGCCAGACTGCCCAGTCATGGATGGGTGTGAGTCCAGTCTATTCGAATTTGCAATCCATAACTAATTTGAGTCTATTGTAGCTGATCTGCCAGTTCCAATCCGGCATAACCCTCTTGTACTGCTTTTGGGCAACACCTCCCGAATATCGTACAGAGAACTATGATACACCAGACGTCACAGATGCCTTGCGTGCCTGTTCCAACATCTTGGCAATCATGGCTGATCAATGGCCCAAAGCCGATTGCCTCCGCGATGTCTTCGAACTCCTTGCTCACGAAGTGCCTCTCGTCGATAGGCCCGGCCGCCCACCAACCCGCATGTCACAAAGCTCAGTTGGAGCTATCCGGAACATCTTCCCTCAAGTCCGTACACTCGTGATTCATCGCTCAATTCTCCGAATGATTGAAGAAATGATTACTGAAGACTTTCCTCGGGTCGGAAGCTCAAATGGTCCTTCTGGGCCGCCAAGAAGTTCAACCGCCCCACGGGACGAAAGAGTAGCCGTGCTAGCAACCAATGGTGGTGGCTTGGATTCCATTTCCTCTGGATTCGAAATGCCATTTTCGGTCTCACAGCAAGATTATGATCTCGAGCGCCAAGTAGGGACGCTCAATACCGATGAGCTATTAGCCTTCCCGGGTGTGTTTAATATTGACGACTGGACATGACTCCAACTACACAGGTCAGTTGGAGCTAGCAAAGCACTTGATTTGTATAATGAAAGGGTAGCAATGTCTAACACGGCCGTTTAAGCAGATGTTGGTTCTCTTCTAGCTCTGCAGAACCTCAAGTACAGTCTTTCCTATTCCACCCTTTCCCTTATGAGTCAACTCACAAGCCTCTCGCACTTTTTCAATATCCCTAATATCAACCTTGGAACCGACCACAGGTACCAACTTCCCCTCCTCCACATATCCTGTCAGTGTATCCAGGTCTTCCTTATTTGGGTCCAGGAACCAGTACATGTATTCCACTCCCCAACGCCATGCTCGTAGTCTACGCAGCGTATCCCCCGCATCGAGGTATAGACGACCGAGGAATGGAATACGAGGATTATCCGGTCGGTTCATGACGCTTGACGCCTGGAGCGTCGCAGCGGAGGGCTTTGTGGAGATAGAGACAATGAGGCTTGTGGAGGGGACCATGAGAGAAAGGAATTGCATTGCTTGCCCAGTAGTGTCGAAAAGAAAGTCGACAGAGCGTGGTGCGATTACCTCAGAGGGATCATTTTTGGTGTAGTCAATGACTGGCAGAATGGAGTGAGTAAGCGGAACGGATAGCGTAGTAGAAATGGTGAAACGCACTCTGATCGACTACACCTTTGCCAAGAAACTCAGAGACCTTGGGGATCTTTGATGTGGAGACCGTAGTGATGACTTTGCCGGCGTGAAAGACGTTTTTGGCCAATTGACATGCGAATGCTCCTGTGCCACTCACTGAGCAGCAAAATCAACACTTAGTATCCTACACATACGGATGGCTTGAAATTGTAACTGACATCCGGCAGGTATAAACACCGTTTTGCCCTCCAACGAACCCCTGTACTTGTTCAATACTTGTAGCGCAGTGACCCCCGCAAGCGGCAGCGCTGCGGCTTCAGAAAAGGAGAGCCTTTTCGGCTTGAGGGCAACGTAGCGATCCGCACACTTGACATACTCACTCCACGCACCTGTCAAGTCCATTAGCTATCGCTCAACATCGCCTTGGCCGAGCTGTGGCGGGCTGAATATTACCTCTACCAACTTCGGGCAAACGCGTATAAACCTCATCACCAACCTTGACGCCTGTCACACTGTCCCCGATCTCGATAACTACGCCCGCAGCATCGTATCCGATCTTGTATGGAAATCTTGCATTGAATCATCAGTCTAGGGCTCTCTTAATAGACAAAGGCCGTGTATGATGGCGAGCGTACTCACTGTTCCTTGACCGCATGCTTAAAGACACCCTCTGCTTTCTTCACATCAACAGGATTAACACTCGCTGCATAGACCCTTATGACCACATCAGTCTTGTCTGTTACCACTGGCCTGGGTACCGTAGAGATTTCGTAGCGTGATGGGTCGCAATACGTCGGCGCCGTGACGGCAAGCATTTCAGCCACCATTTGTGCGGTTTCGATCTGGTGCAAGCAAAAGAACGTTGGGCGAGAAGATAGGGAATAGAAAAACGAAAAAGGAGAAAGCTATACAACGATATTTAAGTAAACATAACAAACATAAATCTACGGGAATTAAGACTTTCTGGAACCAGCCATAAATGTTTGTAATTGTTGCCACAGCCAATGCCGAGGGTCTGGTCCACGCTAGGTCAAATTCATGCCCCGAAGCGGACCCGGACATTCAAAACTCAAATCCGTGTCCGCACAACAGCTTTTGGAGCCAGTGGCAACGGCCGCCATGATTTTCAGATTGCCTCGGTTGACCCCTATATTCATAATAGTTAAGGCCGACTAAACTACTGGGCGCGGAGGCCGTGGCGATGGCTCCACTTTGTGTCGAACTAGGCCATTGGTTGGGCTGGTACGCCGCAGGTAAATGACCTCAAAGTGCCGAATGGCTATAACTTGATTGTGGGTGAACTTGGCGAAAGTATTGTAACCTCTAGATTCTTGGAGATAGATCAATCTTCTGAGAATTCGTATCACGATCTCTTCCCGGCAGCCACCCAGCATGCCACCCCCGAGTCCCGAGGAGACAGTATCAACTTTGAGGATTCTCGTCGGCGCGAGAAATGAAGAGTAGGTACGCATGCTCAGCACTATGAGACGCAGTGGGAGATTTGGGGCTCTAACATATCGAAAGCCACGTGGGAATCAAGACAGAGGAGTCGCCCAGGGGTGACCTAGCGAGTGATCTGGCATTAATTGCTCATTGATAGATAGGTTATCATGTCTCCGTGCCATCTGCTGCTTACTGGGTTTATAACAGTTAATTTACATAAATCTAGCAGTAGGCCTGTAGCGTTAACTTCTTACAAAGCCGGCGAGAGCTTGACATAGCACTGCCTCGGCTGTCTAGAGAGCCTCTGTGCAGTGTCATACGAGCTCAGCTCCTGGCCACATGGTTCAAGGACGAAGTTCCATAGGAAAAGCACCACCATTATTCTCAGTTCTAGATAAGCCATTGCCCGTCCAAAACACCCTCTTGGGCCCAGCCCAAATGACAGCGTTGGGCCGGCACGTGAGTTATATATCCACTCGCCGCTTCTTTCGTCCTTCTTGAGCCAGCGCTCCGGCTGGAACTCGTCCATATCGTCGACTGACCACTCTCCGATGTCCGGGCTTTTGCCATGTCGCGCGGTGCGATTCCGCTGCTCCTCGTCGACTTTTATCGGAGGTGTGAAGATGCCGGGTCCGTTGGGCACGCAGAAGACCTCGGTTCCTTTTGGTATGCTAAAGCCCAAGAGCTGGGTGTCGACCAGCGCCTGACGGACCACGCCGCCGCCGACCACGGACACGCGGATGATCTCCTCTAGACATGCATCCAGGTAGGCGATGGGGGTTCCCGTGATCTCAGCGGCGCTGGGCTCGCGGCCTTCCGAGATGGCTTGCGAGTAGGCTTTACGCAACTCTCCACGGAGGCGGGTTTGGGCCTGGATGTTATCGGAGAGATACTTCACGCCCCATGACATCGTCGCGGCGGTGGTATCGTGCCCTGCTACGATGAAGGCAAAGATCTGTACGCAGTCAGTCAGTCCGTGCTCTTTCCAAAAGCTGCTTGTGGCGGTTCTCCCCCACTGGAGACTAGATCATGCAAAGGTTCTTACCTCGTCGCGGATATGTCGGCTATAATAGTCCGGTGGGCGATGTTCCTTCTCTGCAGCCTTGTCTTCATGGTAAAGAATGTCATCGATAGCCGACAGATTTGTTTTCTGACCAGTCTGCCGTCGCTCTTTAGCTGCAGTGATGCCTCTCTCGATTAGATCTTCCTTGAGCCGTAGCGCTCGGCAGAAACGTCTCGTCTTGCTAATGACCCAGAATGCCAACCGAGGGAAGGGGAATTTGATGGTGATGTCATTAAGATCAGTGAGAGTTAAGATTGCCTCAAAATCCCGGGGCCGCGAGGCCTTAGGAAAGCCTACGGCGTCATTGACGCTCGCGGGGAGTTCGATGGAATCAGTCTGGGAAATGAGAAGGTTGAGCTGTTTACTAGTCGAGCTGTCCTTCTCATCAAGGCCAAATGTGCTTGCAAAAGCGGCGTCAAGCGTACCATTAAAGATGTCTGAATCCGCACGAAATGGCCTGCTTTGCCCTATTTTCATCTTTGTACGCCAAAGCTTGACCATGGTGCCAATGCAGGCATAGATGTGATGGGATTCAACCTGTACGGTAGTCAGACTCTGTTATTTTGATGCATCCATGGTCCAGTGACTCTCGTCTCCAGGGTGCCGTCTCCATACCTCATTGAGAAACCTTGAGGTCATGAGATTGTCTATCAAAGATTTGTTCCGCTTGAACTCTGCAGACTGAGATCGCATGTGAGGATGGGCATCCGGCAGCAAGCCTCCGAGAACCTCCCCGTTGAAACGACTCCGGTCAAACTCCTTGGTGCGCCGTGTCATGATGTCACGGCTCTCTCTATAGTCGGCCAACAGAACCCATGGCTTTTGAAATGGACGTATAAAAACCTGGACTACAGGGCTCCCCAGTCGCCGGTTCTGCTGCGCGAGCCACGTGAAATATTCGCCGTGTTTCTTGGCATAGGCAAGCATCTCAGAGAGATCTCCCAAAAGACGGCTGGTGACATGCTTGTTGTGTGGTATGCCGGGGAGCAGTTTTGGAAGCAAGAACTGACGGGAGACATATATCACCACCAAGACAATTCCGATAAGGTGAGCTGATGGTAGAACGGTGAAGGCCGACATGTGCGGAATTAAGGTCATCATATTCTTTATTATCCGAAGACCAATAAGACTACAATCTCATTTCAAAACCAGGGCGTTCATCATAGGCCATTTTACAGTAAGTAAACCATGATACCCCTCTTTAAGAGTCGACGGCTTCTCTCCATACAAACACGACTTTACCACTTAGTCATGAGAAGGCAGTTTGGAACAATTCTTTGATGCCGAAACCCTCTTTCTACGCTCCGAATGCTCCACAAAACTCTCGGCCAGGCGAAGTCAATAAAGCTAAATTTGGCCAGATTAGGTTTGTTGGTTGCATAGTTTCGGAGTGCTGTTCCATCTTCCAATCGGAGGCCTGCAGGTGGATAAGGCGAAGCCGCGTTACTCGGAGGAAAGTGATACCTCTTCGGCCGGCAACACATGTAGGTCGGCGACTAACTACCAGGCCGGGAGAAATATGTCTCGGTCTTAGGCATTATCTCACTCCATCAGCTCCGAACGCCATCCCGACGCTCCGATCTAGTGATCAGAATCACACAACGGGAGGTAATGTAACCTTCAGCTCTATTGAGGGGCCTTTCATCTTAGCCCCGAAGAAATGCATCGTAGTGGGAACGCGACGTGCAAAGGTTAGGCAGAACACCCTTGGTGAACTTATTGGTTCTGGTTGAGCATTGACCACTTGAATTTGCCTGATAGCAACCCTTCGTATTGCGGCACTCGCATCCCAGGTAATCGCACTCGACACGGCTCACAGCGATGCCCATGCCTACTTTCTCGAGCATATGGACGCAGCTGCGGCCGACAGAGCCAGAATTTACAGAGAAAGACTTGCCAAACCTCGCTGGAAAGGTAAGGTTGCTAATTTCTCATGGCTGTGAACCACCACGCTGTAGTTAGAGTGGCTAACAGCTAACCACTTTATTCATCGGGCAGATCTATATCGTCACAGGTGGCAACTCTGGGATTGGTAAGGAACTTGCACGCATGCTTTATTCCAAAAACGGGACCATCTACGTTGGAGCACGGTCTGAGGAAAAGGCGAAGCGGGCAATAGACGACATCAGACGTGCGGAACCCAGCTCCACGGGTGCCTTGGTCTTCCTTCATCTTGACCTAGCCGACTTGCGCAGCATCAAGACTTCGGTCGAGAGCTTCACCTTGCGAGAGAACAGACTCGATGTTCTCTTCAATAATGCGGGCATCCAGGCGCCAGGGGGCGGTGCTGAGCCAGCTCAGACGGCACAAGGATATGAGACTCATCTCGGAGTCAACACGATCGGGACCTTTCTCCTGACCAGGCTGCTGACGCCGACACTAGCAGCGACAGCATGCTCAGCACAGCCTGATGCCGTACGCGTGGTATGGGTTTCGTCGTCGGCGGCCGAGTTCTTCGGGGAGAAGAGCGTGGGCCTGCCGCTGGACAATCTCGACTACCAAAGCAGTCGGTCAGCGCTACAGCGTTACGGGCTGAGCAAGGCCGGTAACTGGTTGCACGGTGTCGAGTTCGCCCGCCGCCACCGCGCCGATGGCATCGTCAGCATCCCGCTGAACCCTGGCAACATCAACTCGAACTTGTACCGCGACCAGAACCTTATCACGAAGCTGATGGTGGCGGGCGTCACGTATTCGCCCACTTATGGTGCATACACGGAGCTTTTTGCAGGACTGTCGCCGCAGGTCACAATAGAGAAGACGGGAAGTTGGGGTGAGTTTGCAGAATTCTTGTTTATCTGCTCATCACATCGCTATCACCAGTTCGCTGTTTCCCAATTCCGAAGCTGGTAGTGGATTCACTCACAGATATGGGTATCGTCTGAAGCTGATCTTGTCAAATTGCTAGTTGGTCCTTTTGGACGATTCATGCCAATCAGAAGTGATCTCATGGAAGCGACAAAACCTCAGGAGGAAGGTGGCAATGGACATGCGAGGAAGCTTTGGGACTGGACTGAAGATCAAGTTGGGAAGTACATGTAAATGGGATGCGCGTTGTTATTTCTAGTCATTCCACCACGGCTACTTGACCAATTCAAATGATTAGAAGCTCTTGTCGCGTAAAGCGTATAGGAAGCTCCATTCGTTGGGCGTATCTCCTGTGAACAATTTGTGACGACACCCTATACCTAATGGATTCTAAATGCATACATGGTGCAATATAGTCTGATTACTTGCCAACCTTCCATCTAGTGTGTTGAAAAGAACATTGCGAAGGTAGGCTAGCTAAGTCAAGTGAAAATGATAAAGATTGCTTTTTTATGAACTAAACATTGCGGGCAAAAAGATCTAGAGTCTACAAGCCTGGATAATCCAACATGAAGGAACAGAGTATGTACTATCCTTACTATGCCACCACACGATCACGTCGTCGAGATCGTTGGAAATTAGGAAAAGCAGTCGCACCAGGATGATCAATCGATTCAATCAAGGCTGCAACAGCGGGATGCAATCCCGCCGCGATAGCCTTACTGGTCCAATCTCCCATCGGAAGCACCTCGTAGTCGTCGTCAATATCAGACAGCCGATCCAGGGGCAGCACATAGTCACCAACATTATTAACATAGGCGACTTTGCGTTCCGACGTGACATCATCTCCCACGAAGGGGCGCATGATATCCGCGCAGATGGTCCGGATGTAGACGAGATCGAAAGCGCCACGCGTGTGCTCGATCCGTGGAACGGCCTTGATGCGGTGTGCGTAGCGTAGGAGCGAGTTGACCCAGTCAAACTCGGCCTCGGCCGTCTCGTCGTCAGCATCCTCTCGCAGGATGGTTGACGGACGGTGGATGAATACCGGCAGGCTGTACATCTCACTCGCGCGCTCCAACATGCACTCGCTGACCCATTTCCCGCATCCGTAGCCGTGGGCACCGTCTGGGGCTGGGCGCGGTCCAGCTCCAGCCCGAGCTACCGAGGACTCGGGGAAGTCGAATGGCTCGGTTCGTCCCTGGCCTTCGTACAGGGCTATGCCAGCCGATGAGACGTAGTGAAACGGGATTCTGCGTGGCAGACACACTCGCAAGAGTTGGTACGTCGACCCAACGTTGGTATCGCGCACAAGATGGTAATACTTAAAATGCGACGTGTCGGAGCCGTTGTGGATTACCGCCTCCACCTCATCGAATATGGCATCTGCGACTTGTTTAGAGAGACCTAGAAGGGGGTCTCGTAGGTCGCCCTCATAGTAGACCAGCCGATCGCTTGGCGGTGGCAGTTGTCTGGTCTCCAATCGTTCGGCCAGCCTGCGCACGGCTACACATATGATCTTGCTCGCCGGCAACGTCTCTAGTAGTGTGTTGAGCAAGTGACGCCCTAGCAGTCCAGTGCTGCCGGTAATGAGAACCACCCTAGGTGGACTGCTGCAGGGCGTGGTGGAAGCTAGTTGAGTCACATTATCTGGTGGGCAAGCCTCTGCGTCCCAGTCGATATTGCCCAGAGTCGTCTTGTCGGCCTTGGAGCCATCTGTCGAGCTGTCATTGGTGATTGGCAATGATTCAGTAGAAGTAGTATCAGCCGCCCCAATTTTCTCTGGCCTGGTGTGGCTGCTTTGACTGCTGAAATCTGCCTCGCCGTCCTTTGGTTGGTTCTCCTCTTCACCTTGAGTCACCCCTGGGATTAGCTCATCCGGGATATTTTCAGCCGCAAACTCGGCCAGATGCGTCATAACGTGATTGCCCATGATCTTCAGTACAGGGATGCCGACCTGGAAATTCTTGAGGAACCAAGTTCGGATGTCCACTGATATAAGAGAATCAAAGCCAAGCTCTTGACTGCGGGCGGACAACAGCTCATCATCTGATGCCGATGTCAAGAGAAGTTTGCGCAACTGAGCAACGAAGCATTCTACTTGAAATTAGCATTTACTTCAAGGACCACATTATCGCAGGGGAAAAAAAGGCTCCGCTGATCGACTGGCAACGAGGTAGAAGACAGACCTTTGATAACATTGACAACGTCCTGTCGTGAACGACATCCTTGAAGTTGATCCTGAATAGTTGTCGCTGTTGTCTGTTCTGTTGTGTCTCTGGTGCTGGCAGTTTTATGGAAGACGAAATGCGAGAACTTGGGATTGAAGAACCATTTCGGAATTGCAGTCGATTCTGGCACGATGTCGAGAAGCCCCGTTGATATCTCGGGCCCATCAGGAGAGTCCGGGTTACCAGATTCTACCGCTTCGGCAAACATCTGGTGAAGGTCTTCTTCAGATAGCGGCATCATGGCCATTTTGTGTACTGTAGCATCGAGTGTGCTATCCCTCTGCCTCTGGAGGTAGCCGGCACCGATGATCGCTCCCACGTTAACAACTGAAGACGCCAGGCCACGCTTCCTTCGATTACCAGCGATGCCACACAGTCCCAGATTGGCCGCCCCATAGTTGGCCTGCCCCGTGTTTCCAAAAACACAGGTGATGGATGAAAGGAGAACGAAGAAGTCGAGGCTGTTGTCATAGAAGATTCGATCGAGATTCTCACTCCCCAGAACTTTCGGGTAGATGACATCTGTCAGTTGCTCAAACGTCATGTTTGCAATTGAGACATCTCTCAACACCATTGCACCGTTTAAGACACCGACTATTTGCGGTAAAGTCTCAACAATCTGTTGGTGAACGACTCTAAGAGATTTCTCATCCGTTACGTCGCTAAAATGAGAGCGTTAGTGTGACTCGGAAGAAACATACTATTATACTTGTATGCTTACCATGGTATAAGCTTGATAGTAACACCGCGACGTTTGTGATCTTCCACCCAAGCAGCCTCGATCTTCGGGTTCCTACTGGTGATGACAAGATATTTACTCCCTCTCTCAATCATCCAGTCGCACAGCGAGATGCCCAATGGACCAGACATCCCACATACCCAGTAGGTCTTGTCGCTTTTGAAAAGGGGCTTGCTGTCAAGTCTGCTGACCCGAGCTGGCAGCGATGTCGCACTCGTCCAATCAATAATCATCATAGGATCATCGGGCCAGCTGTTGCTGGCCAGCCTTTCGAGACTGGTTATTGGAGGCTCGGGCTGGGCATCTTGGCTGTGTCTGGAGGTGGAACCTTTTGCAAAAATAACAACCTTGTCTAGGATCAGGCCGAGGATGCCAGCCGTGGCGACGGTGGACTCAACAGCATGCGAGCAAAAGAGAGTCTCGACGGTTTCCCTGCGGCAGTGCAATGGAAGACTGGATAGTAAAAGGAGCTCACTCGCTGTCTTTTCCCGGACAGAGAGGGAGGCAAAGCAAGCTATGTTGTCGGGAACAGATCCTTGGAGTTGTGAGCGACTCATGTATGGTGCCAATGTGACATGATCTAAATCTGCGTGCCATGAAGCACCTTCAGGGCAATCATTTGTATGTAGCACGCGTATGTTGCTGGCAATAGCCTGTGTGCTGAGAGCTTGCGAGAAGAGTTCTGGGAAATTGTGAACCACTACTTGATGACCGGTAACGAGAGAATCTAGAATCGTAAGAGCGACAAGCTGAGCAACAGCATTGCCGAGGAAGGCGGCGGCATCTTGGGAGGATTCTAAGTCGCAGGGCGCCGTCGAGCTCTTGGGAATGCTCAAGCGCGATGTTAAAGATGAAACGAGTGCTAAATGATGAATACCCCTTCGATCCACACCCAGAACCAGGAATTGATGGCCGATAGGTGTTCTGATGGCGGACAGGACGCTGTGGGTGATTCGCAACTCCACCATCGTCGTGTCATTGGCCTGCTTGAAAGCATCGTAAACTTCAAACCTCGAGAGTTGTCTGATGGGGGAACCGCCATAGGGGTCTGGCTGTAGTTCAACAATCGACTTGTCCATACCAATCTGGTGGGTGATAGGGTGCTGAGCAGAGTTGTAACGATCATTCATAGCACGGATGCCATGCAGCCGGGCTACATGCTGTCGACCCTCCGCGTCCATAATGATCTCGGGCTCAATAGTGGTCACAATGGCACTCCCATCATCAACGTGGGTTTCGTATAAACGAAGGAGGGTTTCGGCTATCGTTCGAGGCTCGCAATTTCCGACATCCGGGATGTCCAAGAATTGGAGGCGGAGATCAGGTATCTCCTGCACCGCGGACCGGCCGAACCCCACCGTCATGTTCGACCACGGGCTATCTTCCAGTCGACCACTGGTGACCCAAAGGAGAGTTTTTCCCTGTTCAAACATGCTCCTGAAGCTATACCATCGGTCCGGTGTGAGGTTTTTGAACACTGGGGCGTCGAGTTCCGTCAAACTCAGGACCACAGAGCCAGCGGTGACGATGTTATAATCGACTTGCTCGAGCGACGCGTACACTATAACCTCTTTGGATGTCCAGTGTAATAGTTCCTCGAGTTGTCGGACCATGGTGTCAACAGAATTGGTCTGGCCGCCTACTATTACCAGCTTGTCGGGTCCGGACATGGCAGAAAGCGGTTCGCGAAGGAGCGTGATCCGATCGTCGATGGCCTGCGATACAAAAAGGATGATGCCCAGGCTCTTATGATAATCTGGGGGCGAGATTGTATCTATTCCCGAGAAGCCAGTGTTCTTAAGAATGCGTTCCCAATCATCAACGTTGACCAGTGGCGTCAAGGTACGACCTTCTTCAGCTCCGAGCCACCAGCCTGGCAGAGAACCAAAGATGAAACTATCTCCGGCTTGAAGTGGGCCATCACTGCTACCCTCAGCGACGATAAGGAGGCCTCCGGGTTTCATGAGCCTTCGAAGGTTATGCATCGTGTTTTCCAGCCTCGACGTAGCATGCAAGACAAACGACGCAATCAAGAGGTCGAAAGAACCCTCGGCAAACCCTTGCTGGGCAGGACTCTTCTCAGCATCCAGGACCTTGAAATCCATATGGTCCTTCCATTTGGAGAATAATTCACCAGCATTCTCAAAAAAGCTGGATGATATGTCGGTGTACGTATATCTGTTGAAGCTTTGGTCTATGGTATCAAGGATGTGCTTCGTAGCACTACCGGTACCAGCACCTGTTGAATGCAAACAAAACAGTCAGCGAGCGCGCAACGGGGAGAAGGGACTTTGTTACCAATCTCTAGGATGTCCACATGCGGATGGCGGTCAGTAATCTGTTTGACAACCTGGCCAAGCCATCGGCAAGACTGGAACATGCCGAAGCCATCAGCATAGTATTCATCTAACAGGCCTGATGAGCGCAAGTGCTCTATCGCTGTAGTCTCTCCGGCAAAGACCTGTGGCATCTTCTCGCCCACAATGAACATGAGCTGCACGTCGGGGTTGTTGGATAGTCTGGAAAGAGTTAATTGTGTTGGATATACGCGAGCCTTGTGTAGAACGGTGAGATATTGGTCACATACCCTTTGATGTCGAGCTCCTCTCTGATCACAGCAGCAGTATCATGAATCCATTCCACCTTGCCGTATTTGTGGGTGCCCGCCCTGAGTGATGCCGTCATATGTCGAGCATAGGCAAGATAGTAGCGGAGATATCCCTCGGACCTCACTGGCGAGTCCTCTGGGATTTCGTCGTCGAATTTTCTGAGGTAGTAAGCAGCAATCCGACTCAGCGCCCACATTAGGTCAGTGTCGTGTTGGGTGACGGGAAAGTCCTTTGCCGCAAGAGTCCCATCTGGCTTGCTCAGGACCCAGTGCAGTTTATAGAACACATTCCTATCCTCGTTGATAGCGCCGGCAAAAGGAACAAAGCTGATTCCATCTGCTTGGATAGCCGCAGACCGATGGCCTTCGCTATAGACGTTCACGTGGCCCGAGAATCCAAGGCCTGGTCTTGACCGGTCTTCCCGTCTGCAAACCGAGTCTGCCTCGAGCTCGGGCCTTCGAGAAGTGCATAGGGCCGGGTTCAATCTGAGCGTTCTGATTCCTGTTGGTAGGTGCAATGTACGCAGTTGGCAATCTCCTGGGTAGCTGTAGGCGAGCATAACCGACTGGAATGAGGCATCCAGTTCTGCAGGGTGAGCGAGTAGTGACTCGGGATCCTCCGTCGGTGCTTGGGTTAAACTGCAACATGCCTTCCCTAGCTTCCTGCTGAGCGTAGCCAGGGAGCGGAACCGACCGGAAAAGTTATATCCCAAACTTGTCATGAAATCGTACAGCCGCCATGGCTCGACGTCTATCAGATGCGGCGGTGTTGGCTCGCGTGTAGGAAGTAGGTCGAGCAATGGAGTTCCTAGTAGGACCACTACCTCTGCGTCGGCTGCGAGGGCTAAATCTGCATCTTGCCCTCCTACGTGGGCCGAGTACGTGAACCTGGCACCAATTCGGTCGGGCTGAGCGGTGGAGATATTTGAAAGTTCTATCAAGACATCGATTGCTGTGTCGTCTGCGTCGAACATGATAGCTTGGTGGATCCTGAAGTTGCGGAGTTCTATAAGCTTGATAGATTGCTGGCTGTTTGGCAGGGAGCGGGCAGCTTCAAAGGCTGTAGATGCGTATCCAGCAGCTGGAAATACGATTTGGTTCTGGAGCTTGTGGCCCTCTAACCAATCTATCTCCTTGGGCTTCAAAACATTCGTCCATCGCAGGCTGTGAGGCGCACTCTCTGGGCTGACATGGCCGAGGAGTGAATGGAAGGTCTGCTGACGGTGGCGCATATGTCTGGATACTCGAGACTCATGCCAGTAACTGGTCTCATGATTCCACTTGTAGGCTGGAAGATCCTTTATCAGGTTGAAACGTTCTTTCTTGACCTCTTGTCCACTCACGACTGTGTTGTAGCTGTCCAAGTCAACTGCTCCAATATCAAGATGGGACCACAGGAAGCCAAGGCTGGCAGAGATGGATTGGATAGCATCAGCGCCACGAACTAGCGTTCCATGGTAAGGAATGGTCTTTTCTAGCGTCTCTTGGATGGTTTGTGAAGCAGGTCCCTTAAGAGCTGGATGAGCGCCGAATTCGACCGCGGCACCATACTCCGTGCTTGCGCGTAGGGCACTCCCAATTGCCGCAGAGAACAAGACCGGACTTGTCATGTTTTCAACCCAATACATGTCACTCAAGATAAATTCTGAGGAGTTGACTGGCTGGCCATCGTAGACACTAGAAAACCAAGTGCACTGAGACGAGTGTGACCGAGTTTTGACGCCGGCCAGCTGCATCGCCTCAACGTACGGCGCGACACATGGAAGCATGTGTTTCGAATGATACGCTTGATCGACCTTGAGGAGCCGATTGAACTTCTTCTCGTCATCAAAGATGACTTGTAGTTCCTCGATGGCGTCCTCGTCCCCTGAGATGGTTACGCTCGATGACGAGTTAACAGCGGCGATGCTTACACGACCTGCGAATTCTTCCATCTCGCAAAGTGCCGTTGCATCTTCAAAAGAGGTTCCTACAGCCAACATGGAACCTTTGATGGAGCCGTTGGGGCTCGCTGCGTATTGGCAATGCAACCCGCGGTAATAGGCAACGCAGATGGCATCGCGAGCTGAAAGATATCCAGCGGCATATGCTGCAGCAATCTCGCCGGATGAATGTCCGATGACTGCATCGAACTCCACATGGGCCGCTCGGAAAAGATCAACCAGCATGATCTGAATAGCCGTACACAATGGTTGTGAAATGGCAGCCTCTTGCACGCGAGAACATCCATCTTCAGCGAGCAGCTCGGACTGGAGCGACCAGTTTGGGGCATCTTTGAGTTGAGAGAGATCACACTCGAGTTTCTGTATGATGTTTCTGGCGAATGGGGACTTTTTGATCATCTCAGCCCCCATACCGGCATACTGAGCTCCTTGGCCTGTGAAGATTGCGAGAATTTTCGACTTTCTTTGTGCCCTGACACCGAGGGGATTTGTGCCATCATTATTGTCAAGTTTGGCGGCAATCTGAAACCTGAGGTCCTCAGATGATGTTGCTGGCAGCGAAAGTCGGTATTTCAGGGCAGACCGTCGTTGTCGTAGCGTATAAGATAAATCCAAGGGAGAGGTAGCGGAATGTTCTTCCAGATAAGCAGCATATGCTAAAAGATTCGCATGGAGAGAATGTTGGGATGAAGCAGAAAACAAGAATGGGGTGAATAAAGTATTCATAGAGGCCTCGCCAGCTGCGTAATCGGCCGTGGAGTTACAAGAGATGCTGTTCTCGTAGCTTTCCAGGATGGCATGAGCTATACGTCGTCAGTCATCTACGCGATGGTAGCTTGGGTCGGTTCAAAACTTACCGTTGGTGCCGCCGAAACCGAAGCTATTAACACTAGCTCGTCTGGGCTGTCCCGGGGCAACTGTGGGCCACGGCTTGGCTGTTTTCAGGATCTCAAGATTGTCATAAAACGGCGCTACATCAGGGCTCAGATTATCGAACAGGAGATTCGGCGGGATGAGGGCGTTTTGGAGGGCAAGGGAAGCTTTGAGAATAGCTGCAATGCCTGCAGTGCCTTCTGTATGTCCATGTGTCGTCTAAGATAGTCATGTTGGGTTATGCTAACGTGCAAAGTAGGGATGAAGGCAAGGCTCACCTTGATCGAACCGACATAAAGAGGCTCTTCAGATCTGTCGGGCGCTTCAATTCCAAAGAACGCCTTACTGATGGCCTCGGCTTCGGCCGGATCTCCCGCTGGTGTTCCCGTGCCGTGGGCCTCGAAGTACTGAGGGCGATGGACTGTAGCATCGAGACCTGCCCTAGTGTACGTATTCCGAATCAGATCTGCTTGAGCGGCAGAGCTGGGCATCGTGATGCCAGGAGTAAATCCATCTTGATTGACTGCTGTCT
The DNA here is from genome assembly GCA_013266205.1 of Fusarium decemcellulare. NCBI lineage: Eukaryota > Fungi > Ascomycota > Sordariomycetes > Hypocreales > Nectriaceae > Fusarium > Fusarium decemcellulare. The sequence goes on from JAAGWO010000017.1 coordinate 97,487, forward strand.
GCTTGATCAGACACTCGATGTGGTCACCATCAGCAAGCGCTTTACTGAGAAGCTTCAGAACCACCGCTGCCACCCCTTCTCCTCGAGCATACCCATTGGCGTCCCTGTCCCACATCTTGCCAACACCGTCAGGAGACAGCATCTTCAGTTTGCTCTCGAGGATGTAGTTCTCGGGCCCGAGAATGACATTGGAGCCACATGCTACCACCATAGTCGTCTCTCCTGCACGAAGTGCCTGGACTCCACTATGGATGGCAACGAGACTGGAAGAACACGCCGTATCAATGGTGACCGAGGGACCATGCCAGTCAAAAAAGTACGAAACTCGGTTGGATAATATCGCTCTCGATGTTCCCACGGCCGAATAGGTGGGAATAGAATTCAGATCTCGAAGATTCATCGCCTCGAAATCACCGCACATGACTCCAGCGTACACACTGGTATCACTGCCTTTGAGCCCCTCGATAGTCATACCGCCAGCTTCAATAGCCTCATACACTATTTCCATGAGGATACGTTGCTGCGGATCCATGGCTTTGGCCTCCATGAGTTTGACGCTGAAGAATTCTGCATCGAAAACTGTAACATCTTCCCCGATGAAGTACGAATGCATCACATTGCTATGCCCATGGTGTGCATGGTCAGGGTGATAGAATGCCTTGGCGTCGAAACGGCTGCTTGGAATCTCGGAGCGAATATCACGTGGATCGCGTAGAAGCTCCCACAGCTTCGAAGGTGAAGTGGCATCACCGGCAAGACGGCAAGCGCTGCCGACGATAGCGATTGGCTCGCCTTGACCTGTGTGGAAAGACATGAGATCTGTAAGTATATGTCTTACACAGTGATGGTAGAATGCAAAGTCAGAAGCTCTTCCTAAGTCGGAGATGATAGATGAGATGTCTTTGCAACTTTTCGATAGGAGCCCAAGCACTGAGTAAATCTATAAGTCTGGACAGGAATCAAACCCCAGAAAGCTGTTCCGAGTCGAAGGTTACGCCGCGAAAGTCCAGGCCACTAGGAAGGGATTAGTGACTATCCCTGTCCAAACTACCCGGGTCAGGTCCGAGAACCTTATTGTATACTCGGAGGCGATCTGCAGACGCCGGTACGGACTACCAGGTCCGAAAGAACAGTGAATGTAACGAATACAGGCAAGTGTTGGCATTCATTTTAGGTGATCGTAGCATGGCAAGATAGTGATTTTGGGTCTGCCGTCTTAGATGCTATGTTGACGGTCAAGCTTTTGACGTCTTTCATAGTCTACGGTAACTCAGAAGTATACTGAAGGCATACATATCTGAATGAGTGCAGTCCTGCCTGGGCTTTTCTCAACTGCTGTGATGATTGCAGTCTGAATGTGGACCACACGAGCCAAGGGAAATCCATATTCCTCATGAAACTTTAGATTACTATCAACCCAGATCTCCCCAAATTTCCGGCTCCGTCTTCTGTCTTATGCTACCTATAGTTCTCGTTCTACCGCAGAGTTCGCACGAGCAACCCTTCTTGACAAATTAATATATAATGGCGACTTCTCCCAAAAGAGGTAAGATCGTTGCTCAGCCATCCAGTTCCGGCTCCGGTCTTCAAGAGTCACCTCGAAGTTGAACAGCAGACGCGCAAGAATTAGGCGAAACTCAGCATATGCCAGGCTGTGGTCGTCAGCTGTGTCACCCAGGTCGTATCAGTCATCAGGTTGACTTACTTCACACCCAGGCAACTACGCGGCCCAACACCAAACGGTTTGAAGCAGTCTCTTCGATCAGAAGCGAACTCGGGATCGTTCATCCAACGCTCTGGGATGAATTCATGGGCGCGCTTAAAGTTGGACTCGGTGTAGTACATTGCACGGTGTGGGATGCCGATCACGGTCTGACGATACAAATTGAAACGGGGTTAGCTGGGTACATCTTGTCCTTTCGGGTGTAGGACTCATGGGAGCTCTTCTTCTACTCACATTTCCTGGAACGTGATCACCAAGAATAACATTTCCCTCGGGGGGTGTGATGCGTGGTTGTGTGTTCGTCCCGGGAGGAAAAGTGCGGAGCGACTCCTCCGTCACGGCACATAAGTAGGGAAGTCTACCAGCACTGACCAATGTGATCTCGTCCTCACTCTTGAAAGATGCTGTGATCTCTTCGCAGAGCTTGGTCATCACCCTCGGATGGGTTGTGAGTTGGTACATTGCACCACCAAGTAGACTTGCAGTCGTTTCAGAGCCGGCCATGGTGATCACTTCACCGTTGCTCTCGAGTTGTTCCCGACTGAGACACTAAAAATCCTTTTGTCAGTCCTCTCCGCTGCAAGTGGACAACATTGAAGCGTGGAAACCCACGTACCAAATCACCTGTGCCGGTAATGAGGCCTTGGAAGAAATCTGGCCTGGGATCTTTGAGGGCTAGGCGTTTCCCGACTTTTTCTCGAGTTAGTCTCTTATGGTCAAGAGCCTGTTGTTGCATTTTCCGCGGGACGAAAAGAGGCAGGATAGGACGAAGAAGAGGAAACCGGTTCAGTGCTATTCCCACAGACATCAATCTGATGTTCGCAAATATAAGTGATATCCAAGGGTGCAGAGCTGAATCGCGCAAGCATCCAAAGGGTTCGCCCAGAGCCAAGTCACCTATGATGTCAAAAGAACAGTACATGACCCATGCACTGAGATCTACAACTGGTTCATGGCTATCTGCATACTGGCCCAGTCTCTTGATTAGTAAATCGACATGTTTTCGTATCATAGGTTCTTGCTCAAGCATCGCGCTAGTAGAAAATCCCAGTGATAGAAGGCGGCGGATACGCGTGTGTTCTTTCCGGGGTGCTGTAAGGAGATTCTTGTCTCTTGGGTTACAGAACCATGGAGCTCTAAGGTTTTCGGTACGCCCCTTATGATATCCCCATATAGGATCCCAAGCTTCTGGGACAACGTAGGAAAGCTCATCGGGGCTGATTCGAATAATAGGCCCATATCTGTTATGAAGCTCCAAGAGCTTGTAGTGAGACTTTCCAGAGATAAACATCCAGATCCAAGGAATGATGGAGGCTTTCCAAAATACCGGCCCAGGGTATTTTCGTAATGGGTGGAAAAAGACATTGTAGGTAGGAAGCAATAGCAGGTAATAGATGAGAATCTCGCGCGCGTCAGCACAGAACGCATCCAGATATTACCACAGAGACCTACCAGTGCTATCAAAATGTAGCTCAGTTCCACCAAAAGCTGTTTGGCAATCGTTGCGGACATCTTTGTAAGATGAAAGACATTAATGAGATGTACAAACACCAATTGAATTAGTTTTGGTAATTCGTCTATTACAAGCCAATGTCATTTTGCACCACCAGCCTCATGGGGTGCTTGTTTGGTAAGCACTACTATACTATAACATCATTGTCGGCAACACTGTGACGATTGCCGACAGCCTACAGATACCAAACTCTATGCTCCGAAGTGTTGCTGCTCAGACAATTGCCAAGCACTTGCCAGTCCGACGACCTGTGACTCCGATTGGCCGCTACTCCGAGAGCTCGGGCTGATATGCAAATACGGCGTCAATAAACCTTGTGTTGATTCTAGTCTCCATTCCGAGTGGTACTGAAATACAGTTTTCGGCCCGTGTACCGTGTGGGTCATCGTCCGAACGCCGCTGGGAAATGATCAGCATCCGGCGCTGTAGATTATATGGGGGATATGGAAAGTGAGGTTGGGGTAACCGTTATCACCAGCATCTCCCGGCCGAGTCTCTGCGTGTTACGACGCGATAGCATGTGACATAAAGGTCCTAGGAAATCAGGTAGATTGCCCGAGATGTAACTTGTGTTAGTTGAGCAGAGGGGCGTGCTTATAAAGTGACGGTCCAGATTCCCAGTCTACTTTACAGCCTCAGCTTCAATTGGACAGAACTATTCCTGCAGATGTCCCCTAAAACTCAGACAGCCGTCTTGCAGTGCGCAGCTGCGGCGTCAGATGCAGGACTGCCGATCGCCATCTCTTGCTCAGCCCCTAGAGTAACAGATTTACCGTCACCCCATCATGTCCTCGTGCGTGTCCAGGCCGTGGGCCTCAACCCAGTCGACCACAAGATGATCACCCACTTCTTTATGGACGGCTACCCTACCGGCTGCGACTTTTGCGGTATTGTCGAGTCAGCGGGATCGTGCGCTGTTGTCTCAGTGGGCGATCGAGTCTGCGGCGGAGAGTTCCCCTACCATCCAGATAACCCGAATAACGGTGCGTTCGCACAGTGGAAAGTTGCAGACTCTCGCCAACTGCTAGTGCTCCCAACTGGGTGGAACGAAGTGGATGGTGCGGCCGTTGGGGGCATCAGCTGGGGCACGGTGGCCATGGCCGCCTCGGATCCAGAGGCTCTCGGTCTCACGGGTGTGCCATCGAAACCTATAGAGAAGCCCATTTTTATCCTGGTATACGGGGGTGGCACAGTTACTGCGAAGATGGTAATGCAGATATTCAAATTGTAAGTCTAGCAACTTTCCGCTGTTCCTCTTCTGGGTTTGGGCGTATGCCAATCATTCATACTTTTATACAAAGCAAGGAATACTGATGAGATGCTACGCTGTGTTCAAGGTCCGGCTACTCCCCCATCGCCGTATGTTCACCTGCTTCCGCGCCCCTGGCACTAGAGTATGGTGCTGTTGGGACAGCATCATATACGTCGGCAAATTGCGTAGAGACGATCTTATCAATCACGGGAGGTATGCCCATCAAGTATGCGCTTGACTGCATCACGGATGCTGATTCAGCCGCCATTTGCTTCGCTGCCTTGTCGAGGGCAGGAGGTCGCTATGTCTGCTTGGAGAGGTTCGACGAGCGTTGGCGAACGCGGCGCGCCGTCAAGGTGAAGGAGGTCATGGGCTTCGAGATGCAAGGCATTGATGTCGATCTAGGTGACCCGGTATACTCACGTGCAGCTGATCCAGCCAGAAAGGCAGATTGTGTGAGATGGGCAAAGGAGGTGCAGTCATTATTGAACGAGGGTCTGCTCAAGCCTCCGCCGATCCATGAGTTGGAACAGCGCTGGGAAGGGATTTTGGATGGGCTGGCTATGTTACAGAGAGGTCAAGTGAAAGGCCAAAAGCTGGTTGTCAGGATTCCTGCTTGACTTAGCTCCTGATATTTAGTTATAGAGTATAGTGTAGCACTTTTTTAGTTGCAGAGCTCGTTATTACATACGTGATATGTATTCTCATTTTTTGGCTCCGTTGGGCAGCGGCCTACCAAACATCCACAATAAACCTGTCTATAGATATGTTTTCTGGTATGGTAGTAAAGGTACAGTCTCAACCCTCAAACTAGTAATAACTGAAAATCTATCCTTGTAAATTAATGTTACTCGTTAATCTAGAGTATAGTCCCATAAGTCGCCCATGTATGTCATTAACCGCCTCTTTGTAGGCCAGCTGTTGATTTCTACTCCCCACATCCTGTAGCCTTCTAACTAAGCCACTCAAGTTCTCTACCCGCGCGGCTATTAAGCTATGAATCACTCGCAGTTCGTCTTCTTCGTCAAGTATCCAGGGGCTCTTATGAATTGTCGGTTGTTGTATATTCGTAGCACTCCTTCTTACGCCCTCTTTGTTCCACCCTCTTCCTGCTCGTGCCCCAGAGGACGGCAAGACGCCGTCGTTCACACCCATACCGCGGTGACCGTTTGAAAATTGCATGTTCAAGAAAGAGCTTGATAGTTCAGGAGCTTTTGTCGTGACGAGGGTTTGCATGTGAGAATTGTGCTCATCGTGTTTCATGTCGCCACTCAAACCGTCATGGCGAAGCTGCTGGGCCAAACTTTCAAGCCCATCAAGCATTATATCGCACATCATAATGATGAGAACCATAAAGCCTTGTCGTTCGCAGCTAATGTGGCAACAAAGAAGCTCTTCGTTGCTCCTCGTCGTTCTCTTGATGCATTGCAACATTTCAGCGACCGTTGATGGAGTGATGTCACTATCTCGGGCTTCTCCCAATTGTGACTTGGTCATCCTGCGCATACTCCAAAGCACATTAATGCAGATATCCTCATGCGTCAGCATCGCTTTGTGTACACACACGCACTTGCCACTTGTTGAGCGGTCTGGCGCAGCATGTCTGAAGCCTCCTTCATCGTGAGCCGCGCCGTTGGAAGAAGCACAACTGGGTCCTGTTGGCAGAAAAGATGTGACAAGGTCAGAATCAATCTCAATCATTTCGCGCCAGTCTGTTGTTGTCGGTTGCTCAGTGTCTGTGACTGGGCATCAGATGTATGTCAACGAGATATGCTCATAGTTCGCTCCAGACCCAAAGTTGGATTATACGTACAATTGGAAAAGAAGTCATCAAACGCTTCCATTGGTACGGCTTCTGGAGCTTTGGTACCCTTTGGGGAATCTTGGGGTTCGAGGTTCGGGCAATGCATATCGCCGGAATCGAAATCGAAAACCCCTGTTTGAATGTTGCACGATGTACTCCTGGGAGAAGGATACACTGGACGCTCGGAATACGATGCTGCTCTTCCCATATTGACCAGTGGTAAAGGGCGAGAACCTGTACCATCATAGTAACAGTCATATCCTTTAGAACGACATCGTTGACAGCCTTCCTGTTCACCCGTGCATTTCAGCTATGATGCCACCAATATGTTAGCGTAAACTATTGTGACTCAGTGATTCTAACAGATTAACATGGTAGAAGTCCAGGTGGTCAGTCGTGGAAGGTATCACGGAAAACCAAATTGGTTCCATGCTCGACGATATCCGTGAGAGTCACTGACCTTTTTACTGCGACAATTCGCACACGCAATGCGTGTACAAGGATCCCGACGTGCCCTTTTGAGACGGTGACCAAGTTCAGTTACAGTATCGATGCTGTTTTCTTCACTACGAAGAGAGTCTCCGATTGATAGTAGCTGGGCTGCCATCTTTCTTCGACAACGCCACTACAGTCCCACGACGCAAAAATGGCTCGGCCATTTATACTTCTTACAACTTAATGAGACTTGGCTGACTCGATATCGTGGCAATGATGTGCGGGGCTTAAACTTTCCGATGCCGACGATTGCACCATGCTGTAGGCTAAATCATGCTATCCAGGGTCTCCCTGAACCCGATTGGCTCCAATCTTGTTGAAGTGGCCGGCAGTACGACCCTTGCAGTTGCGTCGCGTTTACTCCAGTTTTCTGCCTATCAGGGGCAGTTTTTAGTTGGACCGAAGAATCAACCTTTTGGTCCCTCAACACTATTACGAGATTGTCAAGGGTAGGGATCATATCCAACGTGGATACCTTCACGGTTATCACACACTCTAGACAACAAGCAGCATTCTGCTGCCTAGACAATTAGTGGTCTTAACGCAAGTATAAGAGACCGGCTCTCGTCGAAAACAAAGGCTTGTTTAGTATTGACTGTCTACCCGTGTATGGGATATCATCGGGCCATTGGCTGATTCGTTCTGTGTATCTGATTGGCGATTGCGAGTTTATTCGTGTTGCCAAATTCGTTCTCCGATAACTGCGCTGCCGCGCATGTTCCTTAGATCTTGGATGGGGGGCTAGGGTCACTGAACCTCGGCAATGCCCGGTGTGGCATTTGAACGAGTCAAAGGCACTCTCATAAACTCTAGAACTCTGTGCTCTCATGTTGTCCTTGAAGATTAATCGTTGCCTGTCTATCTTTTCATGACATCATGGGCTTGAATTGTCACATATCATCAAGCGAACTGCATCTCGGAAGAGAACCATGCTTGTGGCACTCTCAAGGCGAGACTATTGGACGAGACTGGGCAAACCCATACATACGGCAACTTTAGTCGAAGCTTCGTTTATGCTGGCGTCCCAGCTTGGTAAAATACCTGGCTCGAGCACAGCGGAGCTAGATGCGATTATAATATAGGGTGCAATGCCGCTTCATGAATCAGTAGGCTTGCTACTTGCGGTTTTCATCTGCTCGAAACGATAAACTTGCAGCATGAGCTTCCTGTATGGCGACGAGGTTGATATTGGGGAGCCAACCGTATTGCTATTATGGGAGCAGTGAAACTGATAGATTTATGAATTAGTCCCAGCCGACCTCTGCTTATGATCATTAACCTTTCTGACACTCCTGCAATGCAATCAGGCGCGTCACCGCGATGCCCAAACCTGGCGAGATTGGCTGCGTCCCAAGTTTTCGAGTATAGATATAATGATACACTAAGGTATAAAGGTGTCGTTCCATCCCAATTTGACTTCAGCCTCCGTTATAGCACTATCATTGGCTCGGCTACGTGAAGCTTCCAGTAGACTTCGTTCGTGTTGTCTCAGCTCCGCCATCCAAGCCATGACTGGGGAGTCTATACGAGGCCCTTTCACCCCAATCATCAATCAGCGATAAGCCGACCACCTAGCTCACATGGAGGCCGCCAGCCAATCATTGCGCACGTTACTCTGCCCAATATGCAGACACCTGCATTCGGTCGATCATCTACGACTTCGATTTCTCGGGACCATCCGCGGTCGGCGGACGACGCACTTTGCAAACTGTGAATGTCATGAACGTAAACCTTCATGTCAAGATTGATCGGCGATGCCTCGCACAGGTGCGTTGAGGAACGAAAAGCCTTTTGCACGCGCCGCCAGCCCGCCGCTTCCCCCTCTCGAAATTTCCCGCTCCTCATACGCTCTTTAGGCAAGAGGCGGAAGGTCCGGACGTCCGCGAGATGTATCAAGCGAGCTGGGCTCAACAATGCTAACTGATTGGACCAGTGAGTGTAGCGACTCATTGTTGGTGGTGTCTTTCAGCTCAAGCAAATACGAATCTTTTACCGGATCCAGCGGCCAGTCGTCAGCTTCCGTCGCCAGCTTCCTAATTGGGATGTGTGAGTGTGGTGGATGGGAATGACCTGACCGTGTCAGGTCATTTAATATGGTTTCCATTCTCCCTCATCCTTTCCAAGGTTGGCAGTTCAGCCCGCCACAGTCTTCGGGCAAACAACATTTCAGTTAGGGGAGAGTCGTGCCCCAACACCTCGCCGGTCTAGTGAGGTACTTTAATCAACGAGCAGAATAGTTTAAATGGAAAGGCTGAGTAGCTGATCCTTGACTTGAGGCCGTCAGCTTGCAGACCCCCCACACCTCGCGTAACCTGAAGCTGTTAGTCTACCGGGAGCAATGTTATGCATATTGACTGTGCGCGCGTCATTGCACCCTGTGGAATAGACGACCAACCTGTCATCTTTCACATATTGTCCTTCATCCAATCCCTGGCTAAGCTGACAAAGAGGAGAATAGAATATTGTCAAGACCGACAACACTTTAATAGTATGCAAGGTTACAATACCGGAGAGAGATAACGTACGCGTGACTCCTGAGGGCATTTCAATGTTACATCCTACGCCCGCCACAATCAGCAATCTCCGCAATGTACAAGATTGATCACACATATGTCGCGCATAACAAGGTACCATCATGATTAGGGATGCTTTCAGCTCAATCTATGATGCCGATCCAAACCGTCTGTATGACTTGCGGTAGAGATTTCCTAGCTGAAACGCCATATCTGGTTTAGCGGTAATTGAGAGCAATCTTATTCTGTCTGCCGGCCTCGTAGCATCGCGACGAGCTTCTACCGCATTGAGCTGAACCCAGGCGAAAAACTCAGACTCTGGTTTGCCCCCTTGTATTTACAAGGAGCTGTTCAAGTTATAAAAGATGAGAGCCCTTACTTTTGAGAATATTCCAATCTTTGACCTATTCTTCTCAGAGCAATCATCTACCACCCACTTCATCGCCACATTGAGGACTAATAAGATGTGAGTCGTTCATCTTGAAGCTATGACTATGGGGCAGACCTGCTCATAAACGTTTTAGGCTGTTGAATAATCTTCTTTACCTTCCCGGCGTTCTCTTGACGCTTTCGTCGACTGTTGCCGCATGGCCTCAGATTGATGCTTGCCGCAAGGCCTGGCCCGGCAAGTCAACAGTTATTTCTACGATATTGTTCATCATCGCTAATGCAGCTTGTCACAGCGGAACCATGTGCATATTTGGCCGGGAGCGCAATTGTCATAGGCACCTGCGAAAGTGCCTGCGAGAAGGGCAATTGCCAGAATAACCTCATCTGCCGACCTCGTCGCTGGACACGCCACTGTGAGACATGCGGTGATGGCGACTACAATTTTGGTGGAGGTCGTGGACAAGGACACGGAGGCGACTATGGGCCAACCATTCTTTGAATAAGGGATGCCCCTTCTTTTGCATCAGAGGAATTAACTCATAATTCCTTTAGCTAGGTACTTAGTGTCAACAGAGATTAATTACTTTAATCTTATTCAACACCAGAAGGTAGATCAAGGCAGCCCAATAGAAGATGACGCAGTAATAAACACAATCAAAG